>JAPYYS010000849.1:0-34989 GCA_030522525.1 Campopleginae sp. 14b | reverse complement strand
AGGCCGCCTCTCCGCCGTTACCCCAAGAGTCTAGCACTTCCTCCGGCCCTTTTTTTTTTGTTCAGTGCTATTCTCATCCCTCACAGCGATCTCGCGTCTCCCCGTTGAGAAAGCGTGGGGAACCGAAGCGGCAGGTCGGCCGGGGATCTGAGAAGAAGAACATATACAAAAAGAGGGGTTTTTTTTTTTTTTTTTTTCATTTTGCTTAACATCCCTCTGACTCCATACTCGAAGGGTTGAACGATGACGATTCGGTTACTCACGCTTTCTCAACGTGGAGACTCGACATCGCTGTGAGGGATGAGAATAACACTGAACAAAAAAAAAAGGGCCGGAGGAAGTGCTAGACTCTTGGGGTAACGGCGGAGAGGCGGCCTCGCGACGAAGACTTATTGACCAAGCTCCTGTAAAAACATGACCCTTGCCGCGACGGTCGAGTTGTTTCAGCCTGTTTTGTCAGGCTCCCTCTGTCCTCTCATTCTTCACCGTCTCAAACTGCTTATACGCGAACTTATCTTTGCCCTCCTCGTCAGGCTCAGGCTATTCTCTTTCGTGACTTGAGTACGCGATTACGTTTTTCATCGTTTGCAAATAAGATTGAATTACGTACTCCGTTCAACGGTTCTTGAGCTATTTATTGACCAAGTCAGAACTTACTCGTGCGGATTATTCAATACTGAATTACTGGAGGCTGTGCATTGCGGCTAAATCTGCTGGCCCTCAACTTTATTGAGGAAAAAATGAACAAAAGTCTAGCTAACTGGTCACATTGCTTCGTAAGGATTTAAAACAATTATAGGATCAACACGTCGTGCAAAACGATTCCACGTTTACGACCACCTTCCCTCGGACAGCAAGACATTACTTCCAGAAGCTGCTCGCGTCCCCGCAATGCTCTGAGGCCAGAATACAAACGACAAGTCTTAGCAGCTGATAGTATCGAGGGCTCTCTGAGGTACGCTACATTGTAAGCTTCGAAACGAGGCTATTGTTCGGTTTTCACATTGAAACTGGATTGAAGATTTCAAAGTTGAGTTTTCTCGAAGGAAAGTTGCCTTATCCAATGGGAAAATTATCCCCAAAAGGTAGTCTCGCCCAAGCTGGCCAATATTGCTAACCACATGATATCTCCATATCAAGAAATAGAAAGACGTCACGAGGACTGTTTCACCTATTCGCAATAACACGTTTACGCTGGGACTGAGCTAAGAAGTTCGAGGAAGAGTAACAGAAGTATCTCGTATGAAAGCAAGCAAGAATCAAAGTGGCCTATCTGCACAACCTCGAAATGTGTCTCGTGCTTCGAATAACCTTTATTATACGTTGCAGCATCGTCAGAATGCAAATTACAGTTACTCAGAAAAATCGAGACCAGAAATGACCCAACTATCGAGACTCATGTCTCAACAAAATGTACAGGAAATAACGATGGAGTGCGGCAGGAGTCTGGGAGAGATGGTTTCATTAGTAACAGAAAAGTAGAATTGAATTTTTTACTGCTCTAGTTGAGTGTCAGATAAAATAATAGTTGGCCAATTATTTCGAAATAGTTACGTGGGCCACTGAGTCGAGAAGTTTATTGACACATTCTAATCCACTAATTCTCAGCCGCATAACCCTAAGCAATAAAGTTTGTATCTTATCCTCGAGGCGATAACTTAGGCAAAGCGAAAAAAGTTTAGTTCCGTCTGCGGCGAGCGAGGAATAGGCCAGGCCAAGGGTGGAAAGGAAGAGATACGGTAATGGTCGTGGTTTTGGCCACTGCGAGAGTTCAGGAGAGGAAGAGGGAGAGAGATAGTAAAAAAGGGAAGAAAAGTGAAATTCGTAGGAGCAGCAGAGTCGAGGCAAGGCCGAGTAGTAAATTCAGCGTAGCGTGGAGGACTGCAGAGACTTGGTTTCTGCTATGCCACAAACGTTTCTCCGCGTAGCACATTGGTGAATATAGAAAATATCACGGCGGAGTAGGAGGTGGACGCGCAAGCACATGGTCCGTGGCGGTCAACGTACCATAACATTACATCCATCTCATATCCTGTGCGGCCTCTATTTCTTTCGGACATGCGAGAGCACCGAGCTAGACCGATTCCGACCCTTGGTTACTTTTTTCCCTTCGGAGATATACAGGAGCCACTGAAAGGCAGATTCTCACGAAAAAGCAAGGAAAAAGGTTCATGGCAACTTACGAGAGAACTGCCTTGACCTCTTTCCCACAAAGGCCCTTCTTCGCTTTTCATTCTTTTGCCTATGTGCTCACCCATCCTCGCAGCCAAGAAAACCGAGGATGGCTTCAATCTTTTGCCAAGCGAATCTTTTCCACTGAATTTATCATCGTGCATTGCATTATTCAAAATCGAGCGAGTTGATCCACTCATCTTGATACACTGTAATCGGCTCTTGTCAGAGAATTGATCTGGAAAAAGAACCTCCACTCGTTCCTTTTTTTCTCATGTATATAGCCATGCCTGGACTACTGGCTCCGCGGAAACTGGCATCGGACTGATCGGTGTGTCTCTTTTTCCTACCTTTCCATAAAAGTGACGATTACTCGTAACCTTTTCCCTATTTTCCTGCAATTTCGAAGATGGCTTTATTTATTTATAAACTTCTCGATGGATGGATAAAGTTTTATAGTTTGAAGTGTTTTTCTGTCTTTTGATCGTCGTACATTTAATTTTGGAAGGTGGATTTGTCCAAAAATGAGGCTTTCTTGGCCATCTCGAATGTTTTTGATTTTTCATTGTTTATTTACAGTGTGAAGTTTTTTGTTGCGTTGTGGCCCAACAGTCTCGAAGCTTATGAGAAACTCGTCGAATATACATAGACGTGGTTGTACCCCGCATCTCAAGGGTGGCATCGCAAGCGAAGCAAGTGAACGGGCTAAAGGCGAAAGAGGCATGAGAGCTTATCAAGAGCTTTAAGTTTCTCGCTCGTTGGCTGTTCCATGAAAAGGGAGGAGGGCTGTTTGAAAGGAACTGCTGGGCGTTATGCGAACAGTCGCTACTGTGTCGCGTCCCCGCGGCTTAATCCTGTATTGTAAACTAGGCGGCATACAACGACATCCAAGTTTTCCACCTCGCAGGCCGATTTCCTTGTGCCATTTTCCATTCTCTCGGGTGCTGAAGCGCCTTCTCTCTTTCCCTCTCATTCTTTCGAACGCCGCGTGGGCTAATCTGTCCTCGGAGAATAACTTGAAACATGAAACAAAAGCCTCCCGTTCTCTCCGTTCTTTCTTTTCACCACTCATCCTCTTCCTCGCCAAATCTCTTTTACTTTCTCTAGGCGTTAGGTATGTTCACTGTGTTGTATGCCAAAGAGCAACCAGTGCTCGGTAACCACTACAGAATAAAGCGCATCGCTCGCTTCGTGCATTCCCTCTTTCCCTCTTCCCTCAATCATTCCTTTCTTCACTTTTCCTCAAACTCCCTATTTTTTTTCCTATCTATTTCTGTCTGCTGCGCGAAGACACTCGAGCACTTGCACTTCACGTTTTCCTCACTCTCTTTCTCATTCAAATCTCGATCCTTCTCTCTCTCTCTCTCTCTCTCTCTCTTTTATCCTCTCGCTTTACTCAAGCTTACGTAGTTCTTCTCCGTCGTAAAAATACACCGTGCGCGTGAAGCTTGTTCCTCGAGATGTTCATCTACAAAATTCTATCCCCGAGTCCTTTTTTCCATTTCGTTTTATCTCCTGCACTTGGGTTTTTACAATTCTCTCTGTCTCTCACCCGGAGCGTACAGTTTTCTTGTAACTCTTCGATCGTCAAGAACTTCTTTAACATCGTGATAAGATCATTTCGAGGAATCTCAATAAAAACCAATTTAAATTCGTTCATTATTTTGCTCGTTTTACTACAATCAGTGAATAAGCCAACAATTCACAGTCCGAAGCATGTAGGAACTATTTATTTAAGTAATGTATAATCATCCCTGTCTTTTTTTTATTTATTTTTGCATCGATAAAAGATTTTTTTATTTTATTTTGCCCAATATTTTCATATCAGAAAGCACTCAACGAGTTTTCATTGAGGTACATACATCTTTTCTATCCAAAGAATATGTTGATCACAATGGGAGAAGAGAGAGGGGTAGGTATCGTGGGAGCAACTGATCAAAGTAAACTCTCCATCCCAGCATCCACTTTATTTCTCGTGAGCGAATAACGTAGTCTGTTTTTATCTCTACCTTCTGTTTCATGGTGCAGTACTGTATAATCACCAATAAACATATCCATACACCGTATAAAGTGGCAAACTCGGTGAACGGTGTGGTAGTATTCTCGAGGGAGGTGCTTTCGTTTTTTGTACACCGGATGTTGGGATGGAGCTTTTGGTACAAGAGAAAGATATAAAGCCAAGAGAGTTTTGAGGTGTAAGGACTGGAAGCCACTGGAAAAGAGGGTTGGGCGTGTATAGGGAGAGGGTGAAGGAGACTGCTGGAGAGGAAAGCACGAGTTTCGTCGTGGTCGCGATGTTCTCGCACCACAGAGAACACCTATCATACATTTATTTATGAAGCGCTATGAATAAATGGATGCTAGAGCCTTTCAAGTCCAGGAGCATGTTCGAGGGAGCCTGCCACGAGATAAAGGTGTGCAGACTGGCGAAACCTATGAGATATCGAATTGTTACCACGTTCGAGAATATAATGGCCTATTTGGACTTTTCTTACTCTTTCATACTAGCCACTTCTCCTTTCCTTTTTTTTCTCAATGGCTATCGAATCCAATTGCTATTGTATTATATTTTACGTGCCTTTAGATTCTCTTGTACAGTGAGTTTCCCTCTTCCAAAAGCCTCAATTATAGAGGATCCTCGCTCATCAATCCTGATCGTTGCCATAATTTTTCACTTATCCCAAAATCCTTCGTCTCAAAGAGGGAATGAAAATTGATTCAATATCCTTCCGATGGGCCGACCTTTGGGAATTTATCAAAAATAAGTCGATTGCCTGCTGGGACAAAAAAAAAATAACTGGAGATCAATAGGAAATCAATATCTCTGGAAAAGAAATTGCATCGAAAGGAAATTTGGATCAAAGTTTTTTTATTTCTCATTTTAATCTCCATAATTGAAACGTCTTTTTCGAACTTTTAGTCTTTTTTTTTACGTCAACTTTGGCCGAAATTCATCGATTCACTTTCTCATGCCTCTGACAGGCGCTCGCTACGCCATTGAGAGTCATGCACTGGAACAAAAGCTCCGAACCCGTGTAGAATTTAATGAAAAGAGAGAACGAGAAATATTCTTTCGTTTTTTTAAAGACTATTTTCTCTTTCACTTATTTCCTCCGCTTTGGCGTAAAGTTCTGAGGATTTTGAGTTAGGGAAATGAAGAGGCTCACGGCTGCATGTAATTAACGAGTAATCTTAATAAGACGAGAAAATGCGAGTGAAAAAGGTGGGACGCAGATAGTCAATAATATAAACAAAACCGTAACAGAAGACTCATTCGAGCTCTTTTCTGAAAGAAAAAAAAAAAACGTAGTTTTACGACTCGCAAGAAGATTCCAGACACAGAAAGTTTCCAGGACATCAGGATGAACGGAATGAAAGGAAAACGTTTGCATGACCGTCCAGGATGACTTTCAAAGCAAAGACAAATGTTAATCAGGTGTTTGGTAAAAACCAATGCATAGACAAATAATATTTTTATTCAAATAACAAGCAAAGATACATAAATCTCCTTGTAAACCGTACACAGGTGCGAATTTGCTCAAGAATTTCAAGTGTTGGCTCAGCTCTGTTTCGGTCACAAGGAACCTTTTTCCATCGAGACTCAAAACAAAAAGGAATTGACACATATTTGTCGAAGTAAATTCGTACCCAGAATCATTTTTCCTATAAAATAGTTACGTTACAAAGATTTGGTGGCGTGAATGTGCACCATTTCGAGGGTATAATTGAAAATGAGTTTAAACGCCAAAATTGTCGCTTGTAAGTCTCGTCTACAATGAAACCGAGAAACAGATCGTGCGAAAACGCGATTACAATGCCCGAAGTAAAAATACATGGTCTCCGGGTTGAACATTCTCTCGTACACTAATTTGTTCAGTGCACGGAGAAAGGAATATTGTTAGCTCAAAAATAACGTCCTTATTGGATCGACTGCTTTCACGACCACGAGCAGCAAACAAAATATTCTGATCAATCGATAAAAATGTAATTTTTCCGACCAGTTAATTCATCATCCGTTCCCACGATTCAATGACTGCAACAATATGAACGATTATTTTGGTGGCTTAACCAATTTCTACGTTTAATGTAATTTTGTTACTCGAATTCCTTCGCGTTTCAATTTTTTTTTCTATTCATCGACTCATCAGGACGTGCAGCTTTATTTTTGAAGAAGAATGAAAATCTTTCACAGTAACATTATTTACGACTGCTTATTTTCTTCCTTAGATTTCTCCAGAGATTTACTGAGAACGCTATTGCTCGTGGTTGAATTACGTACGAGGATATAGTCGTAAGATAAAGATAAATAAGTAAAACGCACTACTCGAAAATACTGGGGTAGCCGCGTCTCTCAACAGCTAATACACACCACACATTTCCGCGCAACGCTTACGTGACAACCCCTTAAAAGCGCAGATTTTTCAGAGAACGTGAGAGAACGCGTGAACGTTTCATCGCCCTCGGTGCACCTTTTTCCTCGTGCTCAAGGCTTTCATCCACTTATTTTTTTTTCGCTACTCTCTGGATGAGTGTGTCTTTTCTTTCTCTATTTTTCTTTTATTTTTTCACGTACTGCACAATAAGAGATCCGGTCTCCTCATTCAACTAGCAAAAATATTTCAAGCTTTTTCTATTCGCACATTCTCTTTCAAGTAATTCAACTACGACATGAGCATTTTACAAACGCAAAAAACTGTCAAATACTTTTTCATTATTAACGAAACGAAGAAAATCATTTCTCACTTATTCTGATTCGCTCTTGCATTGTCTTTTTGGCTAGCAACGATTCCCTTATAGATTTTTTTTAAAATGTATTCTTTTATCCATTTGTCCTCGTCTCGTTAATAAATATTTCGTCATCGTATGCAAGTGATTAAGCAAACAAGTTTAATAATTAGCAACCGAAAGATTACGAAGGTATCGGAAAGAAAAAAAACGGATTAGGCGTTTCGACTTTCTAATTCTGGACTGGAATATACGATATTGACCATTCGTGGAGCTGCATTACTTTATAAAAGGACGTGCGACGAGGGAAGATCTTGAAACTTGAAGAGCCTCGACGACGAGAACGAAAACGACGACATCGTTTATCTCGTCGTTCCCTTCCTCCTTGTATACTTTAACTTTACTCTTTTGCTCACCCCATTGACGAAAGGGACGCGTTGTCTTTCCCCCGTTGTACGCCCTATATAAAAGTCGGAATCGTGAAGAACAAGGGGGCCGGAGTAAGGGTTGGGCAACTTTTCTCCTTCAACTCCGATAAAGAGTGTACGACGAAGGCAAAGGTTGATTCAACGCGGGAGGGAAGAGATACGCACACAAACGTGTTTCTAGTTATCTCCGTTCCCCGCCTTCCGTTCATTCCTTATTGCAGCTACATCCAGAGAATTCTCAACTTCTGGTGCTGCTTAATTTCTCATATTATTGCAACTCAATTGATCCGCGCCTGGTTTTTATTAATGCGCACACATAATGCAAAAATAATCATTAAAATCGAGAATCCAAGGGAGTTTTCGCTCTCGTGTCTCGAGGGAGAAACCTTGAAGTACAGTTTGCGTTTGAAAAAACAAACAATCAGTCCGTTTTCAATAGCTTAAGTCCGCTGGCATGTCAATAACAAGATATTACTGGGCGAAACGCATGCTTCTATTTTCCCGAGGCTCTTGAATAAGTTTCATAAAATAATATATACAGATGGAGATAAACCTATCGGGAAAATGTGGAGAAAGGAAACGCGATGTGTCGCCACCCGTCTATTGTGTGCAAGAGTTATCGGTACCGAAGCGAAATATATAGACTCGATGCAAACATATCTCAACGGCAAACATCGATGCAAAGTAAACCATTTTCCCATTCAACTTTTTTTTTTATTATTATTCAATGCTGCTCCTCGTGACGTCGCGGGAGAAATTTTCGAAAATATTGAAAACAATATTTCCTTCCATCGTATACGACTGCGGAGAACGATAAACTAAAAGTACGAATGCTCAAAGTAGCTGCGGAGTATATTGCACTTCACAGACATCAGGTTGCATATGCAGTGCACAGCAAGTGAAATATTACGAATTTTCTTTGAATTGTTTTCATGAGGGCTTGAATATTTTCCAATGAAATAAAAAAAAAAAAATACTCGAGCAAAATAAATGATTGAATATCAAATTTTTCGAACAACTCGATGATTTCTCATGTTATGGTAGAAATTTTGTAAGGAATCCATTCATGGGACGAAATTTCTTTTAAAAAAAAGGTTTGCAGAGAACCGATTTTGTTATTATCGTTGAAATATAATCATAATCCACTCAATGGTTAATTTTGGTACAAAAACGAAAGCTTTACTTAGAAAAAAAAAAAATGCTATCCGTTATTCGAACGGAGAGAAGAGAACAAATGATTGAGTTTTTTCGGAGAGATCCATTTAGAGTTTAGGTTGAAAACTTGACTCGCTGTCCACGCGGACAAGGGAATGAAAATATCTCAGAAACTATTGAGTTTTCGAACATGCATGAAATAACTGTTTAGATTTTTTTTTTCTTCATCGTATATTGGCTTTAGCATAACGTCGTGGAAGGAGTATGCTGAGATAGGAGTAACCCTGTACAGCGGTGGTATAGTAAGCTCGAGTCCCAAGTTGAGTCTGGAAGCAACCGAGAGAGTTATAGATTCTCTGGATAACTCCGAAGGGAGTTTCGCCTCCCAGCAGGCTCGTCAGTTTCCAAACTCAAAGATATCTCGCGTACTATCTCTCTCTGTATTGCAAGAAGCGTATTATGCTCGAGGATGGGTTTTCCAGAGCTATATTTCCGTTGGCTGGTCTCCATGCCCTGCGGGTGAACCAGATTGAGCGACAAAGACGATAAAGAGCGAGGGAGAAAGTTAGAGAGAGAGAGAGAGAGAGAGAGGCTAGAGAATGAGAAAGACGGCTGGGCAAGCTGACAACCCTTTACATTTTAATTACGCCCGTCTTAAAAGCCAATAAAGTCCTTGGGTATAGAGGGCGTAGCCTGTGCTCTTCTGGCAGTGATGCTCAAGCTGGCCTGACCTGTTGGATGAGGAGTAGAGCCGGGGCAAGTTGGAACACTCTCCGAGCTCATCTATACATACGCTTTGGAAATGTGTGTTGACGGAGTTTTGAGAGAACGGCGACTCAAGGATTCTGTGCGAGAATCAGCCGTGTCAATGGGATGAAGCATTTTCGCGCTCTTTTTCTACCTTCTGTTGCTACTCGTTGTCTGCGTGCATCAGAACGAATAGCATCGAAGAGCAGATAGACGCACATCTCGGCGCAGCATCGTCTGCTCTGCTTCTCAGAAGTTCCACGCCCGAGCTTATCCCTCCATTTAGCTTCTCGTACGTGTACGCACACGACCATTTTCTGCACACACTTACACATACCCACACGACCCGAGTGAACAATATCCCTTTATCACGGTGCTCTTACTTGGAAGCCTCTTTTCCTCCATGCACTATCTCGTACTCTCCTCGGCTCAGCGGTCTCAATTTCCCCTGGTTTTTTTTATTGTTCTTTCATTTCACTTTGTCATTCTCCTTTCTTCTCCAACTGTGCATGTACAAACGCTTGCGTCTTTGTGCGTGCGTTGCGTATGAAAGCAACTTTTCTCTCACACGATCATAGATTCCACGTTTGTTTGGAGAAAACAGTCTATACGAACTTAAGTTGAAATTTTTTCCTTTTTCGAACTTGCACAGGCGTGAATTGATGCAGATTTCAGTTTGATCTGCCCTGTAAGAATGTGTACAGGGTGAATCGAGATTGGCCGATCGGCCGGTAGATTTATAAAAACTTGTATTCAATGTCCACTCGCTGCCATGGACTTGCGGTCGGCGTATGGCTCCGATCGACTCTTGAATTGAAACTTGAAACTTGTATGATTTCGTGCATGGAAGCTGCAGTTAATCTCACTTTGCCTGTTGGATACAGCACTTTCGGGACACACTGTGTATGCAAAAAAGTAGCCACCGTGCTAGGGGAAAAGGGAAAAGAGATGAGAATGCGATTTGAATGCGTACGTTATTCAGCATTGAATAGATATGTGCATTTTTTTTTTTTTCTGCGTAACCACGCCGTGTATTATTATATAAATATATAGGGGCGTGGGCGTGTATGAGTATAAATATACGAGCGTACATACGTACGGTATTCTCGAGACTGGAGAAGATTTCAAAAGGGCGTTGCCTTTATTCTGAACTTTCTGCGCTTTTTTTCTATCTTTCCCATCCTTCTCACGCCCTTTCTCTCGGTCTGTCTCTTCCGCCCCATTCTATTTAGTACATTCTGCCTCCCTCCTCCCCTCCCTTTATTGCTTCTAAGTTCAATCTTCTTATACCGTTGACAGCTCACATAGCTAGCACTCTTATTGAATGAACTGAAATTACTTTACCGATTGCATTCAAGCGACCTTTTCTCCTTTTGGGCCTTTACCATTTTTTCAACCCCATCATGGACGCCCTTTTCGTCGACGTTGCTGATCTCTTCTCAATCATTTTTGGTCCCTCCATGTTCCTCTGTTTTCCTTCTTATCAGTCATTCTTCTCGAATGATAACCGCTGGACGGGACAGCAGGTGGCTAAGAAAAGAGACAGCAATTTTGGAAAGAATAAAGAACATGTGTGAGTTTAAATAATTTCATTCGGAAATGATCGTTGAGGCTCGTTCTCCTGCTGATGCGATCTCGTCATTGTTGGCTCGGCTTCAAAATTATACGCAGAGATTATCGAGGCTTTTGAATTCGTTGTCGATTTATAAATAATTAACACTAAACTAGAGCCAAAATGACGTAGTTATATACGCTGTCAAAGTCAGGGGCACTTACTCGATCACTTTGAAGTGAAGGGTTGAACAATCTTGAACCGGTTTCCGGCTCCTTCCTTGCATTCAAGCTCCCTCCCTTCGCACTACTCGACCGTATCGATCGAATCACTTAAGGGGTAAATAGTCAATTCCCACTCGTCGGGGAGACCCTTTGTGTTAATATCGAAAGAGTCATTAAAGGTTAATCGTTTGCTTTACCTCCTTCCGTGCTTCCCTTATATCAATTTCAGCGGCATTTTCTTTGGCCTCGGGCTGTCAAGTATTATTACATCATCTTGATGATCCTTCAGACCAATTTATCTAGTCTGATGAAAAATATTTTCTCATTTTTCAAATTTATTCAATTCTATTATTTTTTACTAACTGAAAATGTATTATTCTCGCTTTTTGTCACGGTGAGAAAATTCAGGGAAGAAACTCGCCCGTAGCTTTGGCACTGAACTGTCTCGGAGCTCTCATAGCCAGAGAAATTTGTTGCTTCAATTCGTCATTTTCGTGATAGCCTCTATATCTTGGGATTTTCAAGTGAGCTATCGACATCCGTGTCTCTTGAGCCAAATACAGTTAAAGTTGGAAACTGCTGGCGAGAGAAAAGAGAGAGAGAGAGAGAGAGAGAGAGAGAGAGGGAGGAGAGAGATAGAAAGTGGCGGGGAGGAAGAGTAAGTTCTCTTCTCTACTGGGCAATAAGGGAAAGGGAATGAAAGTGGCTTTTAGAGTATCGACACGCCGGGGTTTCTCATCGAACTAAGTTTCATTGTCGTTGACGTATGCCTCTCGTTTCGAGTGGTCATAGCGTTGCCGTGATGTCCCGGGGTTTTCAAACGAGAACCAAAGGCCCCGAGGACAAGTTTCGTGGATGGCTTTCTACCGCTTCACCGAGCGCGACCGAATGACCCGGGCGTTTGGTTACAGCCAGGTTTCACGTTTACTTCAACCAAGAACGAAGAGAGAGAGAGAGAGAGAGAGAGGAGGAAGAGATATCAAGTCTAGAGAATATACTCTATACCGCCCGCAGTCCTACCCCCATGGATCCAAAAAGCCCTGCGGCCTGAAAGTCTGCACAGAGTTAGATTAAGCTGGTACGTCATCGGGAGTGATCAGCCGCACCTTAGAATCGCTCGTTTCCCTTTGGATTTCATTAGCGCCCCGGACATTTAGAGGCAAGAAAAGGGAGAGAGAGAGAGAGAGAGAGAAAGAGAGAAGCTGGCGATATCCCAGAAGCTACTAGACTGTATCGCCTGGTTCGTCGATAAGACAGAGACGCGGCTAATGGTAACTGTAACGAGAATCGGTCACATGGTGAGAAGAGAGACGAACAGTTCCTTGAGAACGGCAGCTCGCACCAAAGTGATAACTGTATCAACCTAACATTCGAGCAATAGTTTCTCTATAACAGCTCCGTTCAACTCTAGCACCGTGCTTTCCATTTACAATTAATCTTACAGTTTCTTCAATTCAATTTCTCGCTGGGGTAGTCGATCCTTGACTATCTTTGGAACTTTATAATTAATTATTGTAGCAATAACGTTATTCGAAGTCTCTTGTTTTCAATAATTGGAAAAGGCCACCAGAAAATCGAGCGACAACACAATGAGCAAAAAAAAAAAAAATGTTGTACCGACCATCTAGAAAAACAACTTTAATGTATATTCCCTTTACGTTCGCACGAAAAAAGGTAATGGTTACGAATCTCTCTTTTGAAAGTCCAAGTCTTTTGAGGCAAAAATATAAAAAACAAAAACAACCTGTTTCGAGCAACAGAAACGTACATTTCATGGCATCAGACCTAAGCTGAGGGCTTTGACGCGTTCGAGTGAATCTCTAGGATTCTCTCGATCGAAAACAACCCTGTAGCTTAGCCGAAGCGAGGGGGCGCGTGTACAAAGCAGCAGAGAGATTCGACGGCGCGGGTGTGTGAGGCAAGGCAAAGGGTATAAATTCTTCCGATACCCACGCGTCTGGAAGGAACGGGATATACTACTATGGCGCATGTATATTTGAGTGTGTGCGTGTGTGTGTGTGTGGCATGACGTTTAGAGAGGAAACGAGTGTAACGAGGGCGTCCGGTACACTTCGAAGCTATCGGATATCGAGCTTCGATATTTCTGCTCTCTCTCTCTCTTCTTCAGCCCCTTCCCCCGGTCTTTTCCTTTCGCCACGCAGACTTATGAAGCTCTCTTCTATCCTACGTTTACGAGAAAAGGAAACAAGTATTTCAGGTCTGTATAGAAGGTTAAGCCCGTCTGTGTAAAGAGAGCCCTGATCGCGCTCTACCGCTTGCGATTATTTCGTCTCCTTTTACTTCGCATGTCCATCTATCGCGTAGACATTCAGTTAGCCGAACGTGCAAGCCTGCGCAGGGCGTAAAGGCAGCATAGGTGCCGACGAAAATCCGATTATCGAGAAATGCTACGGCAACTAAGTCGCGAGCGCGGAAATATACGATGGAATTACCTGTTTATCTACTACACCTATTTGTCTCGTCAATAGCTATACGATATTTTATCGGCTTTAGTTTTAATCATATGCCAAGAATATAGTATGAGAAATTAACGATCTACTGCGCGTTCCTTATGCATAAATTTAACGTCAAGTAAAACGTCCTTGATTATCGTTCAGAGAGGTATTTTTGAATGAATAATTGAAAAAAAATATAAACAAACTCTTTTCTCAATCAATCAACATTTATTAATCGAAGTGCTTCGTAAAAAACATTTATTTGGACAAGAATGTAAATATAATATTTAGTTATGCAATGTACACCATTTTTTCAGGATTTATCCTAATGAAACTGCAGATTCCATGAAAATTTCAAATGAGGAATTATTTCGTAGTGATATTTCTGCGTCAATTGGATTACCGAAGTCCGATATTATTTTAATACACTGCAAATGGCCTCATGGTGAAATTGTTATGACAGTGCACTACCAATTTCATGGAAAATTGTATTGAAATAACGCGTGTGTGTTGATGCATATGACACAGCGAATTAAAAGGGATTCAGTTATCCATCATCTTCCCGTACACGTGCATTGTCCATTCTGTGCGCATTTCGGCTCCGGATGTATTATCCAACGTTCATCGTCATCGATTGCATGAGTCCGAAGCCCGTAATTACATTTATTAGAAACGGTGGGTATACGAGAAGTGAATTCGTGAAAAAGATTCATCGAGAATTTCTTTATAAAAGTTGTAAAAACTTTGAATTCATTCATTTCGTTTTGTCTGTTTATGGATGTGTCAAGTTTTTCCATTGGAGGGAATAGAAAAACAGAGGAAACAAAAGAATCGTTGAAGTGTGCTGGAAACGCTGGCTCGTTTACTTATTTTTTAATTTTTACTTTTTTCCTTGGGTTTTTTCTCTTTTGAGAATCACCGCGTTGCTTGAATATAAAAACTACAACGAGTTCAGGCAAGTCATGCCTCGTTAGGTCTCGAAAGCGTACGCGAGAGAAACGCAACGGGGAAGGTTGGGAAACGGGAAGGGATGAGAGAGGTGGCCCTGCGCGATAAAATCTCGTTCCACTTTCGGTTCATGGTATTCTTGATGGTCCCGTTCTCTTATTGCTAGGGAGATGGTTTTATTTTCTTCACCTCTCGAGAAAAGAACAGGCAAATCTGCGACACCGATAGTTCCTTCTCTTCGTCCCTTCTCTTTCCGCCGTAGTATTCTCTTCGGAACACTTGCCAGAGTAAAAAAAGGAAACGCGAGAGCGCCTGAAAGAGTTTTTGCCGATTTTTCCTTTCGTCCCGAAGAAAGTAACGATTTACAATAGCAGCAGCAGAAAGCGCGCGCATTTTCCTTCTTCCTCCTGCCCACTCTGCTCCTCGATCACACTCGTAGAGCGCCTAACTGAGTTTAATTTGCAGTAATGTGAGAAAGCACGAGAGAAGGGGAAGAGAAAAACATTTGCCGCGGAAAGAAAGATTAAAAGCTCGCTGGCTCTTGGAGCATCTGCGCTTCTCTATCGTCACTTAAAGAATTGCACCAAAACAGAGCGTCGTAACCTTTCCGTATCAAATATCAGGGTAAAAAAGTTAAAGATGGTCGTATACACGGACAGACTGATTCAGAATGAACGGAAAATTCTTGGCGACTCCACTGATTCCCGTTATTTAGGGCCGCATATATTTCACGAGCGAAGAAATTCTTCTTGTGCCTGCAGCATTCGTTGTTCATGCATGTACAGAGCTATTGGGTTATCCGACGTATATACGTGTGCTATTTTTAAAGCGAGAGAGATTGTGCGAATAGAGGAGTCTGAGCGGTGCTCTTGTTATTTTTTTTCTATGCAAGCCCCTGGCTCGTGAACGAGAACAAAATAAGGGAGGGAGAGGAAAAGCACTGGGTCGCCTTTATCCAAGGTCTCAGCTTCGTTTCTCGCCTAATTAAATACGAAATTCCGCTGAGTTCTTTTCGTGTCTGGTGCAATACGACGAAGCTCCTCCCCTGCAAGAATCCTCTTTTCTCTAACATCACTTTTCGTGTCTGTCCCGAACACGGTAGCGCACCGCTTGTATTGCTTTTCGTATTCTCTCCACTTGCTCGATGCTTTCGTACCAAATTGCGCTTTTGACGATGTCTCTTGTCGCTTTCACCGACCTTTATTTCTCTGGATCCTCTTTTCTTTTACACTTTTAGTTGAGAAGAACCGAACGCGTGAAAAAAGGCTTTGCTTCCTTGAAAAGTTCGAGCCTCTTTCTATTGTCATATTGCTTTATCCTATCGATCTTTTTTTCTTCCTCTCTCAATTTATCCATCCGTGCTGCTGTGTCTTCCTTTTTTTCTTTTATCGTCTTGACTCCCGTCAGTCTCGCCAGGATGCTACGCTTTCGTGCTCTATTGCAATGGAACAGCTTCTCCTAGCCCTTTCTCTTGAATCTACACCGGATTCCCATACGCCAACACGGATATTGCCTCTCGTTTATGGAGAACGGAGATGGAGGGTGGAACCAAAGAGCGCCCCATTCTGTATCCTCTTCTCTATTCGTTTCCTCTTTTCTCCCATATATATTTGTTAAACGCTAATTGGAAAATTCTTCCGCCTTTCACTTCGCCGCGACGATGTCGGGAGGGGAACGATGAATAACAGAAATGAGGAGAATTAAACGTTTTGTACATTTTTGATAGGGAATGCCGAGAATTTCTTCGGATGAGATTCACTTCGATATCCTCGATCCCAACTGATTTTGTTTTTTTTCTTTTTTTTTTTTTTCGAGTAACGCAAACCAAAGCTTCATGCAAGCCTAGCTTTTTCCCATGCTTTTCAAAACCGCCCCGTTGAAAATCACGTTGTTTTTATACTCATCTGGTTAAACTGACGTTTTCGTTTTTCAAAGCTCTTATTTGCACAGGCATACATCGCAGATATGGAGCAGGCTTTACTTTGTTGGCGATGTGTATCGTATAGCTTACCAATGTCCTTCGCCCGTGCGGTTCACTTTGCTAGGACTCAACGTGTTTACGTATTCCCTCCGCTCGTATTTTCCCGGCAGCTCGTTTTATTTCCTTTTCCTCCAGGCTCCTGCATACCAACAACCCCATGATAGTTCTCTCGAACGTTTTAACGTTTTTGCAGTAAAATTTTTAACAACCCTTCCGCGTATACATGTCGTTACTATTTTATGCAGAATACACCACTCGCTGTTCGAGATGGACGCAAACATGTCCGCAAGTTACTTCGCGACAACAAAAATACGTGCATCCTCTTTTTTTTTAACCATCAAAAATCCCCACATTATAAAATTACATATTGTTGCTGGGCTGTCTAGTACCTTTCGAAATAGTATCTTGTCGCACTTTTTCATGTACGTCGATAAATATTATCCAAAAATCCTTCTCCCTGCCAACATTTAAAGAACTTTCCTCAAACAGAAAAAAATCGAATACGTAGAGAGAACTATTTAATCCTTTCAACTTTCATCAACACATTAAAAGATTGACAATCAGATTGAAGTTTCGTTACCGATTCCATAATATTCGTTGAACCAATAATTATTGATACGCAGGTCCTTGCTCGCAGAATCTTATGAAAATAAATAGTTACGTATTTTCGTTTCAATTCAAAACGAAACGACGAAGCGAATTGTTCAGCAGTTTTATTCCAGCTGTTCACTCACACACGAATCGGTTGATTCATCGAGCATGGAGCAGCATAAATCACCGCCACAACTTTCCGTTCCATATCTGCTTTCACGATTAACTATATATATACTCGTGACAGTAATAATTGACACATTTCGCAATTTGGATATGAGAGAAGAAAATTTATATTGTCGCCACACCTTGGGAACTGGCTACACGATAATGTCTTTTGTGTTAAGACCAAGTTTCTTTCAGTTTTCCTGCGTGACACATCCGCGAAAGTTGTCAAAGTTGAGCGTTCGTTGTAGGAGCGAAGAGTCGGTGGAAATAGCGATAGCTTTCGAGTGAAGCACGTATATGCGCTGGCGTGTGTCGCGACTTTCGCCAAAGATAAAGACGAAACTTAGAAGATCTTGTGGGTTGAACGATCGAGCTCACAGCTCTCTGGATATTTAGACTATATACACATGTACAGACTGTGGTATTTTTTGTGCTTGACGTGCTATGATTCATCGCTCCCGTGTGCCATTTGTCTCAATGCAGTCTCATTCCTCGCATCGTTCTCGTAGTTCCGAATCTCTTGGGTTTCGCTATAACTCTGTACAATTCACATGTATATATTCGCACGAGAAGAAACGGAAATTTCAATCGCACAGAGACGCATCGCAACTCTGGGGACTGCGCGGAGTGAGCGAGCAGACGTAAACTCATACGGTTGCTCTTTATATTGTTGAAGGATGAAATATTATTCATTGGTGCAAGCGAGTGAGCAGAAAAAGTGTCGGAAAAGGTCTCGAGTTGTCTTTGCCTTGAGGGATAACACAGTCGTGGTGCAATCTTATGCTTCAAGCCTTCATAGTGACCACAAATAATCGGTTCAGGATTAGATCGCATTCCTTGAAAATTCGCGAGAAAAACCTCAACAAATTCATGCTGAGATTTTCTCCTGGAAAAAGAATGATGAAAGGGTAATTGATTTTTTTTTAAGCTTTCGAGATCGAGTTGACATGAAACGACTTTTATTAATGGGAGATTGCAAACCTTCTGGACCGAACGACGGTGCTCGTTTTAGCCAGTCGGTCCAAGTGGATAAGGGTAGTCGTAATACGGACAGACGTTTAATCGTCGACGAGTGGATCGAGTCGTGAGAACACTCGAGTAAAGTAGTCGTCGCGACTAACCTCCACCAAAGAGCTTTGTATGCTATACATAATAACAAATATACTTATACACACATACCAAACATATATATTGAAATAGCAAGAGAATATCTGGACCATAAATCTTGTCACGGAAAATCCTTCGATTGGGTGTGTTCTCTCGCTTCGTCACAAAAAGTCTCGAAAATTCAATCTTAGAATCGAAACTCGTTTACAAATAGAAACAGACTGTATATATCGTGTCTAACTGGCACGACGGTCGATCGGATCATGCCAATATGTTTGTAGATCGAAGCAGGCTCGTAAGAACAATTTTGGGAGCATAGAGATTGAGAGAATAGAGAAACAACGTGATGCGGCCCGATTCGTGTATCACAAGAAATACATATTGGCAGGATGATACGGAATGATGGTGTGAAGGTTAGAGCGGTATATGGACAGCGTCGCCGTTTTATCGAATGATTTATTCCGGACGTGATCATTAATGGAAGAACATTACTCTTTCGTCGAGAATCAATAGGCGTGCATACAAAACAGCCAAAAAAAGGGAGGAAAGGGCTCACGGTATATGCAACGACGAGAACAGAGAATGCATGAGGCAGAGAGAAAGAGAAAGAGCGAGATAAACGGAGTAAATAAATGAATGAGAGAAGGAGCGAGAGAGATGAGAGTGAAATGGAGCCAGGATCGGTGGTATTACTTTGCCGATGGGGTGTGTAAATGTTCTGGTATATATACACTTTGCCCGTAGCCCATCGACCATTTGAATGTTGCCATGTATATATATTTATCCGTACAGCGTACTGCCAGCAATTCGCTTACTGAAAACTAACGATCGATGGTGCGAGAAAGAGAGAGCCAAATGGTGAAAGTAAAGGGAGAAACGAGATATCTCTCACTAAATCATGGAAACAAAACGGTAACAAACCAAAATAAATTGCGCGGGTAATGTATTCGGTGCTGCGAATGATTATTCCTGATCCCCAGCCGTTCAGCTAGCAGGTCTATCTCTTTTTTCTTCTCTCTCTCTCTCTCCCTCTCTCTCTCTTTTACGAATTCCCTGTGCTCGGTCCGCCGCAAACCGCACGTATACCCTGCACTCCCTGGGCTCTGTGAGTCCTCTACTCTTCTCTCCCTCTCTCTCTCTCTCTCGTTTTCCCCGTCTTTGTCGGTCTCTACCGCTCTGCAAATTTTACTAGAGGTTTCACCAATTTCGATCGTACAACAGATCGGTGCAGAGGGCACAAACCCGATCGACCGACAGCGTTCGTCCGAGTTCCCTCGTTCAAGCCATGCGATGCTTCATCCTGCTTCTTCCTGATATTCTGAGCCTTCGGCTTGACCGTCGAGGACCCCCGACAAACTCGATCTAATTAAAGACCATGAGTGGTGGCTCTGCAGTTTAGAATCCCTTAGATATTACTTTATAACTGTGAATTAGAAAAAAAAATGAGAAAAAATATTATGTCTGACCAATTACGGATTTTTCTACTTGACTAACAACTTTGGCCAACCTCTGGCGTCGATTACTCATAGATATAACTCGTTGACGTCCGATGTTACCACCAAAATTGGCAACTTTTATACTTTCAAATGGAATTTCATCTGGAACGTTATTTTCAATCTTGTTACCATTTAAAAAAAAAAAATACCGGTGGAAAAAATTCGAAGATATCCTCCGCTCATTCGTCACTTTACCGTTCGTCCTTTACACCACGTTCCAGTAGCCCCAAATAAATTCCTCATTAAATCAACTGGTCCAGATAGGCAGAGCACGTTGATAAATGAATAGCCAGCACGATAAGATACTGTTTGTTTAAGAAAGAAGAAAAAGTGGCGAAATTCATTAGTCTCGAAAAAATAAAACGTTAAGTTGAAGGGTGATATTACACGTTGCTTCGTCCAGGCTCGGCTCTGCGACTAATAACGTAAGCCGTAGATAAATGACCATCTGAGTCTGCGGAGTACCGAGGCGGAGAGGAAAAAAGGAATAGAGAAAGAATCACGAGTTGTTTCTCATCTGGGTGCCGCTGTAGAAAGCATTGGTGCACTTCGAAAGAGGTGGACGACCTGCTCGGCGAGATATGAGAGCGAAATAAAAAAAGGAGAAGAATTCTTACTCTCCTTTTTCTTTTCCACTTCTGCCCAATGTACACATGCAGGGTGTATCCAAAATACGATGGAGCGATGAACGAGGAGAAATGTTGGAAAGTCGGTACAGCGACTCTGAGATAGTGAACCATTGGGCCCAACACAGAAGCAGAGTCGAAACTGGCTAGCTGACTCGTGATGGGAAAGAGAGCGAGGGTGGCAAAGAAGAGAAACGTGGAATAAGAGGATGGTCCTTAAAAGTTTGAGAAGTGCCCTCTCTTCTCTTTCTCTTGACAACGGAGTCCCCTTCTTCCCATCTCCTCTATCTTTTAGCCGGTAGTGCGCATCGCTTTGCCCTCTTGCAACTCAACAAATATATGTATATATTTGTACGCTTCAGGAGAATGAAAAGGAAGAAGTGAGATCGCTCAACCAACCCCTGTTAGTGTGGAGGAGCCACCGGGAGTTGTTATCTAATTTTACTCTCAACGCTTCTTCGATTTATCTACCAACTTTTCAACGCATTACAATATGCTCACGCGAACAAAAAAAAAATACAGAGATAGAATAGAAAGAGAAAGAAGAAGGAGGGGGCGAGAGCAAAGTTCGGATCAAGAACGTCCACCAGCCGTTGCACCCCGAACCTCGACGAATGAGAAACTCGAGCGAATTCAACGTTTACTTTCGTACATATTTGTTTTTGAGGAAAAATTTCACACTCTCCGTTAACTGGGAGCTTCCGTTTTACATTTAACATATTTTTCATGATTTCTTAATGGCGATCATCTCATCGGATCGGATTGATCACTCGTTTGAATGGTGCGATTCGATACGCGATCACAATCGATTAGGCTCCAGCCACAAAGACACCGTCAGCCACAAGGCTGATTAAAAGACGATAGTATCGCCGAACGATTCCAATTACTACGGTCTCGGCATCCTCAATAGATCAATAATTCATTTGATTATATGGAATAGCAACTCGAGGTTGAACTTTGTTGTCGAACGCGAGTGGCATGGAAATTGAGGAAATATCGTGGCGCACTACTGTTTCATCGCTCTCGAGCGACTAGGACAAATATTTTCCGATCTGCCGCCTCCATCACAATTTCCACGGAGGATATATTTGATGTGTTTACGTGGCGAGCATGTTATGTCCCAATAGTAACCACCGAGCAGTAAAGTAAACGGGAATATGTTACCCGTGACAATATCCGTTTTCATTTCTTTGTCATCCCACCTTTCGATCGCACTCGTCCTTCCTTTCGTTTTTCTCCCTCTTTTCTCTTGTTTCTCCCGTTACGGTTAAGGTAGTTCAACGTGCGTTCACTCTCCGGCTTTTCCATTGTGTTTCACGGGACAGGATAGATAATAGGTTGAGCAGGAGACGAAAGGGAGAAAAAGTCAACCCGGACGGGAGCAGGGAAAGATAGAAAGAGAAAACTGGATGGATGAAAACCAAGAGCTGAGAACGCTTGTAAACTATTTTAATTACAGCATCGCCGAGGCGCGGCTACTGCAGTCTCGTTTCACCACTTTACTCTACATACATACCTCTCCATCGTTCATATACATACATACACATGCATATACGTGTACATATCTACTTTATGTATATTTTAGTGAAGTGTACACGTACGCGTAGACGAGGGTTTTTTTTTTCTTTTCCTGAATATTCCCATATTTTTCCGTACCGTCGCATATCCATGTTTTTCTTTTACACTGGATTTTCCTTCTATTACAGAAGGCTTTGAGCTTCAAAAAGCCACACTGAAAGAAGAAAACGGCCTTGCAGACTTTTGTTTTGATACACAATATTCGAGACATCTCGTCAAAAAGTTTGTCATTCTCAATGATTTTATTAACAGCATCGATGTTTCTAGCACATTGAAAAAAATGTCGATGTATAATAAAAAAAAGTTCAAGCTTCTTCACCATTTTTCGCGATTGTCGTATTGTGTCTTTTTGCAATTAGAAAATCCACTTAATATTGAGCTTTCTGTGAATGCTGACATTCTTATCGAACGGTGGGATAGCGCAGGCTCGAACGCCCGGTCACTTGGCTGTTAAGGATCGAGAACATTTTTTTTTATGAAAACGATGCAATATTTTCCCAGGAACGCAACGTAGGCTCGGAATAGTTATTTTTATGTTCTCTCGACCAAGCAGATCAGCTGAAATGTGCGGGTCTTTCGGTGGAGCAGTTCGTAGAAGGGTAGACGAGATACATGCATGGAAAAAGAGCTAGACGAGGGGCTTCGGGAAAGAGAAATCGAGCGAAAAGGCTCGAGTGATTGCATATGGAATCAACAGTAATCTTGAAATACGGTGCTAGACACAAAAGCGTTCCCTCCCTCTCTCTATCTCTTTTTTCTGTGTCTCCGTCGTTCGATATGTCTATACATCTTGTATCACAGCTGACTCATTAATTAATCGAGCTTACCCTGAATCCATATGTTCGATTCGTCAGTAGACAGAGAAATGGAGAGAGGAAGGTTTGAACACCAGGATCCGTTATATGATCAAAGCCGATACCAGCAATACACAAGAAATCTGAGAGAACTCGCCAGATGTATACACCTATGGAGCCAGACATATCACTGATACATATGGGACGTTCAATCAAAAGGATATTCTGTTTTGTTCAAAATTCTTTCCAACTGCGTCTAATCGCTCCTCCCCATTAGTTATAGTCATGCATTTAGATATATAAGTCTAGATATGACATTTCATTCAGACAGCACAATATTTCCCAAGGTTAATAATTAGTTGAAAAAACAATGAAATACCTGGTAGTTGTTTTTAATTATTATTCATTACACCGGAACGGAGACACTAAAAATAAAATTTTGTTGAAAAAGATCGATGTTTTGTTCGATACGTTCGACTATAATTTTTTTGAAAAATCACAAAAATGATATCGTTGCAGTAACAAAATATTAAAGCAAATTTCTTCCGAAAGTAAATTTTTGTCATCCGAACCGTACATTTTTTTAACAGTTTCGTTAGAAATGAAAAATATTGTCAAATTAATGGGAATCTTAGAATTATTAAAAAATATTTAGTTCAATCGATTCAACAAAATATTGAGGTTTTTCGATAAACTTTAATTTTCAGTGAACCTGTTGAAATCAGAGTCTGTTAACTAATGTCTCGATCTACTCGAATATTTTGTTTAAATTTGGTTTCAATACTTTCTATGGATTTTCGAATTTCCATTGAAAAAAAATTCTTTTTGCGAGAATTGGTATTAATTAATTGGGTCGGATAATCCGGAAATAAAAGGAATGAAATTCTCCAATTCAGGGAGGAGAAACGTTGTACCTCACTTGAAGAGGCCCATGTAGTCAGTGATCAAAATTGCCGGAGCATTGGAGTGTCTGACCAAGCGAGCATTCATCTACTTGAACATGTGTGCACTCCAGGCGGCTAGTCGCGTTTCAGCACTTTCCATCTCATTTACTCTTGACTTGGATTTTCCTCTCTATACCTGGCATACTTCCTGGTATACCGATGTCCCACAGTGGAGTAGCTTTAGATGCGGAACGATATGTGGGATCATAGCAACCGGGGCTATTTGCATATTGTCCGGTGTGTGACCGAACTTCGTCTGGCTTCATGGATTTCAGCAAATAGCATGACAAACGCAACAGAATGCTGACTCCATGTGGAAAACCCTTCGGCTGACTTTAACTCGAAGTTGATAAAAAAAATTATTGTTTTTGCTGCAGTGGATAAATGCGCCAAATTTCCTACAGAATTTTTAAATGTAATGCCGAGCAAATCGAATGATTGTCATTCGCTCAAACTCCAAATCAATAAAATAAGTAAATGCAGAAATTAGAAAAAAAAAAAAAAAAAATGGATAAACGACAATGTAAAAATATTGACCATCGCCAACTCCTTTTGCAGAGAGGCAATGGAAATATTTCATTCTCCCGTCAAAGGAAGAGGAAACGCGGTTCTCGTATTTCCTCTCACGAAAATCCCAATACCGATTTATTCTTGTGACGATTTCGCTGGACGTTCGTCAGTTTTCCGCTTTCATCATCTGTGCTTATGTCGATACGAGTATCCGGATGTTTGCTGTTAAACAGAAGAATATATCTATAGGTAACCGAAGATGAATAGATTTTTCGTCGAGACTTGATTGCATCTCCGTGAAAGTCAATTTTTTTCTATTCAGCTTGAAGCTCTAAAACTTTAGTAGACTGTCCGGTTGGAAATGTAAAAAGTTGTGAAGAAAATAATTTTTTTCTTTGCAGCAGCTTATTATTTAAAGCTGTCTCTCTCTCTTTTGTTCGTACGTCCGAAGGCAGTGGGTAAAAAAGCAGCCCGGGTTTTTCATATCGACTTAAAAGTTGAACTATTCTTATAATTGCATATTGCGAAGTTAGCTGGATGACGAGCATTGCGGCGAGCTCACATCCTTTTTTATCCAAGCATCCCTGGGTGAATTGCTTGGAGATGGCCAATGGGAAAGTCAAGGTCCCCTGAGGGAGGCTGCTGTGGTCGTGAAACTCTATCCTAGTTTCCCTTCTACGTATTATGGAGTTGAACCGTTGCCGGGAGGTGTTCTCTGTAGACAAGTTAAGGTCCTACCAACCGCGAGTTACTTCCGAAGTTAAAAATTGTTTAAATTGTCGACTAACTGCTGGCCGTTGGCGCTAATAAAACGAACACCATCGTCCACCCTCTTTTCTCTACGTTACTTTTTTCGTCCAACGATACATTTCCTTCCACCTTGTACCCCATTCATTGAGACTTGAAAAAAAAAAACTTCAAACCCTTCTTTTCAACCCTTAATTTTTTCAACTTAGAAGCTTTTGCCTTCACTCTTTCTAGTACCTTATTCGGTGGGATGTTTGCAACAAAAGTTTCTTTCAAGCCACGTTTTTTCAACCCCTGTTTTTTTTTCGACTTACTCCTCTCGCTTCCGAGTTCTCAAGCTCGTTGGCAGTAGTTCCACCAAGAGTATCAAACATAAAAGACACAATTTCATATCTGAATTAAATATTTATTTATTTAGCAAATTCATTTACTGAGCGGAAAACTCTATGACTCCTGCCCATGAACATTTCTTATATCCATGAAACATTGGTACGTGGTAACATAATTTTGATGCACGTGGAATCGGTTCGAGGTTCTTTGGATCGGACCCAGCAAGAAGGCGTCGTTGATGTGACTGCCTAGCAAACAGGTTTGGCTGTTGACAGCAAAAGCGAGGCGTTAAGGTGATAAGATCTGTTTCGAGACGATCGACGTGGAAAATACATGGAAATATCGAAAATATGACTAGAGAGAGAGAGAGAGAGAGAGAGAGAGTCAGTATGATTAGATAAGGACAACGTGCGTGTATATGAGGGAAAGGGAGAAATTGGTTTTGAACGCGCTCGACGGGGCAACGACAGAAAACTCTAGGGATGGGTTGCACAGAAAACCCCTCCAGCCTTCCTCCCTTTCCATCTCTCCCCTCTCCCTCTCTTTCTCTCGACTGGCACACCAACGAGTAACTTAAACTCGGTGGAAAATTATAATTAAGCTCATTCGAGCAAGCGCGCTCCAGGTCTCACGCCGCTGGCACGAGAAAACTTGTTCCCCGTTGTGGAGTAACGAGCAACAGACAGAACGTCCCCCAGGCTATAGAAAGCAACAAAATATAGAGCAACGAGGAAGCAAAACGTATAGGAAAAGAGAGAGCAAATAGAGAAAGTTGAAAACTGAGGGAGAAAGAAAAAATAGCAAGAAGTAAAACAAGAGACTCGAGTAACAATCACTATAACGTTTTCATACATGAATTTTCTTTTAGATTTCTAGCTTCAGCGATTCGTATTCCTTCAGGAAATTCCTTTCTCACCTTCTTCCTTGCCGCCCATTTTGTCGCGCATGACAAAACGCGCTTGGCGATTTATACGATCCGCCGTTATCCTAATTAATTCGGACACAGCCTTTTCGGATGGAAAACTGCAATGGATTCATTCCGTTCCGACGAGATTTGGATCTTCAATGATGAAGACAAAATGCCTCAGAAATGCCTTAACGAGATTATTATAAACTGTTTGTGATCATTATTAATGAATAAAATGAAACGCAGTTGATAAAGCAACTTTGTTCAAACATTTTAATATCTAGGAATGTGAGTTTTTCAATTTTGATAATTTGTGGGCCCGCATGTAAGAGTGGATAAGATTAATTGATTTAGGATGGAAAGGTCGAGGAGAGTTGACGCACAGGAAAACTCAAATGGTGAATTCGTTCGTGCACATAGAGAGATAGAGGTAGTAGGGTGTTGGCGCTTAAACTTTATTGCGGAAATCACTCCGGAGTAGTCTCCCGTCGTTGGTTACATTCAAAGGACAAAACGAGCCAGCGGCTGGGGTCAACCTCACTCGACCTCCGGATATTCGAAATTACCGGTGCTAGTCATTAATCAGAGTCTCTCTCGCTGAAGCACGTCGACCTAAACGGTAGGCTAAGCAGTTGGGAGAAGAAGAGAAGTGGTGAGAAATTTTAATACGTAGCACATGTTCGATTTACCCCTCGGGACATAAATCATTGACAACAGGAAGAGGAGGGAGAAAGGGAGAAGATTTAAAAGTCGCGGCTCGGCCTAACTTTCAATTTTTCTTTATTCCATCTCCGTCATTCTCGCTCCCAGTGAATATTTCCGTTCCCACAATTCTCTTTCCTTCTCGCTTTCGCTTTCTCATAGCCCCACAGGTCGGCATGAATTTGCTCTGGCCATTTTTGAGTCGAAAGGGTTGAAAGCAGAGGGTAAGAGGGAAAGTCCGGACCCGATGTCCGTGAAAGAGGGAGGGCATCGTAAAATATGACCCTAAAATGAACCGATTCCTTAATTACTTGCCCCGTTCTTCGTGCACGACTGGCCTACCGTTTCCTCACTCTCTTTTGCACCCTCTCGACACGCAGCTGGGTGTGAGACGCGCACCTCTCGTTTCACGCTCTTCATCTCGACCTGCTCACCCCATTTCTCATCCTCCAAAACCAATCTGCTCCTCATTAATCGTTTTCAACCAGGACGCGCGCGCCCATATTCGCCAGAGCAATCTCTCGCAACTTGTCTCGCACATAATCTTGGTAATTTCTCGATCCGTTTTCCAGCTATTCACTAGCAAGAAGCAACCGAATGTCTGAGCGTCATTCATCATTCTTTTTTTTTCTACGAATCTTAACTTTTGAGTGAACCGAATTTTATTTCTTTTTTTCCATCTGAATGCTGCCGCCATAAACAATAATAATTGTAGTCGATATTCTTGGTGAAAAGTCGATATTTTGGTTAAAACAAAAATTGGAAGGAAAGGAACCGGAGGAAAGGGAAAAAAAATATTGTGATTATACGTAGCTAGAAACGATTGATGGAACCCCCGTTGTTTTCGTGATCTTTTCCGGCCTCATCCTCCACCTGATCATCGGTCACGATCGTTCCAATGTTTAGTCTAGCGTTTCGTTTGCTTGTTGTGACAATCCAGCCATCCGCGCACACCGTCGGCATAGAAATACGAGAGGGTATGGGGATTGAAGCACAAAGAATAGAAGGTTTTCATCGCCGACTCCACAAGCGCATCCGTTTTCTCTGTCCTTCTCATTTTTTCCCGCTCTGTCCTCCATCCCTCTGTCGTCGGGTTTCAAGCCTCAGCTAAACAAGAGAAAGGGAGTGAGTGGACCAACAGGCCAGGGTGTTCTCCAGTTCGTGCGATTCATCAAAGATAGGGGAGAGAGCTTGATAGAGAAAGAGCTAGGGAGAGCCCGAAGGGAGAAAGAGTAAACGAAAGAGCGATGGGCTTGCGTCTGGTGGAAATGATGGACCAAACAGGATAGGAGGCGCGCAAGGCTGACAGAGTTAGGGAACGTGTGGATCTACGTGTTTGGGATTACGCCGATCAATGCGGTGTAAGCCTTATTTGTTTTAGGCCGATGCCACTTTTTTCTTCACCTCTCTCTTCATTGTGGTTCTTCGTAGCAGCCCGTAACCCTGGTGATTCTCCCGCTGGTCCACCCAGAGCTCATCGCTTGCCTTGTGCAACGAGTGATCTTGATTTACCAGTGTCAATCCCTCTCGGTTCTCTTCTTCTATTTCTTCAATCATCCTTCCTCCTTTCCTCGTCTATCCCTCACTCTTTTTCACTCTTTTGCACGCTCTTTCATTCCGTATAGCTCCCCAGTCTATTCACTGCTTAAATCCGATTCCACTGCCAAAGAAAATACACGAAAGTCTTTTCAGTTTATTATATTCTCCTGCAAGCGTCATTCTACTAATGAAACTCGGCCAAATCCGAGGATATAGATAAGACGACATAGACACTACACCGAAGAAGAACCCCTGGACGTTCACCTTAATTGGCATATCTCTTTCGAATAATAAAAAAAAAAACAAAGAAACGACTTTCTTGCGAATTTTTACGAATCGTTTGTATTGAAATAATTTAAATGGAGTGGAAATAATTTAAATCGACCACCCCCCAAAGTGATCTCGATATGCATCGGGTTTTTGAAAAATGACGTTGTTAACCGTTCGTATTTCGAGCCACGACGCAAAACTCTTCATTCCTCCATCGTCTATGCCTGATAACTTTTTAACGAGCCATATGAAAACGTATGTAGCATATATCGCATTATTGTATCATTGTAGAGGCGCGTGGTCGTTACAACACGGTACTTTTATTCCCGACGTCGTTGACTTTTATCGATAAAGTTGGGCGTCGCACAGGGACTTTCCGCTATATATCGGGATAAACCGGTATACATTCGTACTCCTGGTATACCCAAGTAAAAGAGCTGCAACGAACATGTTGCGACTCTCCTGAGTCCAAAGAAACGCAGACTCTTTGCGTTCCCAAGTGGAAAAAAGAGCAATGGAGAATTCCCGTTTGTACGTGGTGCTGCAAGGATCGGCAGCATCCGCGACATTTACGGGAAATTGCACTTTGCAAAGAAGGAGAGATAGAAGAACACCAAGAATAACAAAAAAACAGTGGTGCGTGCTTCGTATACCCCAAGCGACGTTTGCTTTGTTTCGCTATTTCTTTTCCGCTTTCTACCGCCTCTCTTTTCACCCAAGGATCTCTTTGCTCCTCTTTGACCTTCAACATTCATATTTTTATCCAAATACCGTAATGATATAATTATGAACTACATATATCGTGCTATGAAGTTTCGGTGTTCCAGAATCTATAAAATTTTCGTTTCACGAGAGTCATCTTCATTGTGTGCATAAGAAATGTCCAATGCATTCTGTGTGCATCGCTGGCTATGAAGAATTTTGGGATTTGTTCAAATTCGAATAAAATAAGCGGTGGCCCGCCCAACTAACACAGAATCATCACAAATATTTTCCCATAAAATTTCAACTTTCTGTAAAACTGCTCTATACTTATGAATGTTCATTGTGGCCGTTGATGATGCGACACGTTTTTCTGAAGCCTGCTTATCCCGAAATGCCATTTCTTCCTTTAACTCTTCGAAAATTTGGCTGCATCAGCTTTTTCTGATTATTCTCACCATACGAATAGAATAGGATAACGTAGAGTGATAGAAAGAGAGAGAGAGCGAGAGAGCACGAAAGGACGTGAGCAAGAGAGGGAGAGAGGAAGGAGAAAGGATAAAGACAGCATTAGTGGGCGATATCTGAGTTGAAAATTTCTCAAAGTCTGGTTCTGAAGTATTTATGAAGGTCGAGGGTGTTTCCGCACTATTTCCCCGAAGCATGCAGCTTTGCATTAAACTTTGGTAGACCCAAGGGCCTGACAGAGACGTAAGAAAGAAGAGAAGATCAATTCTTCGAAGAGCTGAAGAAAAAGTAGTTTATTACCTTTATTTTTGCCTTTTCTCCTGTTCTCTATCTTCTTCCCATTGGATCCCATCGCCTTGTAACATAGAAGCGCAAAGTACGTGACAGCACCGAGACTGATTGAGGTAGGAACGTAACAACATTGCCACACTCAAAGAGAGTAAACAGTTTGTTGAGCAAAGATTGAGCTTAACTAACCTAACCCTGCCGCAATCTCGACTTGTAATCCCGATCGGATATCGCACTGTATCTTTTGTGTTTTCATTCATAAATAGCTGCAGGCAGAGAAATTAATTCCAAGGAATATTTGAAGGCTTGGAAAACTGAGGATGATTCGTGATCGGTGGTTTCTTCGTGCTTTTTCTCATGGCGGAAATAAAAGCTTTCGCTCGTTCACCAAGGCTAGAGTGGCCGGTATGCAGATTGGGTAAAAAAAAAAAAGAAAAGGAGTGGGAGCGTTATACGCGAGACTCCAGCTCTCGATATGCACGCTAGGCCAACTCTACACAAACACGTGGACACGCACATAAATGCGGCCCAGCGTTAGCCGCGAGTGGAGCACGAACCGATATTACTATCGCTGACCACGATACACGAACTTTTTAATCGGAAAATAAATTGTTGGCCCTTTCCATTTTTTGTCTCACTCTCCTCGAGCGTCTCTCGTCCCTGGGGTTCTATGTGGCCTGTGTATGACTAACACACGAGAGAAACAGTGTGTACATCGAACGTGGTGGTAGGGATGGTTACCATTTTTGGTGTCGCGTGTGAAAACGATACGTGTGTATAGCCCTCACCTCGACAGTTGGTTTGAAAATCGAGAACGCGATGTTATACAACCCTCTTATATTGCGTATACAATTTATATATAGACACGCGTAACATGCACCGCGGTTTAACGAGGAAAAACGTCGAGTGGACAGAATCGCTTTTATCCTCGTCCTTTCTGGTTATGTTGACGTTTTTTTTTTTTCCAACTTCATACATTTTTTTATCGTTGAGATTCCGCTGTGGATAAATAATGGTGTTATAGTCTAGGAAGTGAGCACGAAAAGTAGAGACGGAGGTATATGTGTACCAAATTGAGAAATAGTAGAAGAATCTTATCCTTCTCTTTTCATTCGTTTTTCTCTCGTTGTTCTTATTTTGCGCTCCCCCGCCCGCTTACTCTGCCGTTCATTTTCTCTGTCCTTTTCTCGCTTTTTTTACCCGTTCCACCGCACCGAAACAAGGTGATGCTCTCTACGCGATATGTGAGAGCCAAGCTCGTCTTTCAAACTTACGAGGCTGAAGATCCGGTGGATATATTTTGCTCGATGTTTTCATATACACGAGAGATTGATGCCGGTGTGGTGTATGGTTAAGGGAAGCTTGCTGGGGTTTCGGTGTGCAAGAGCCATGCTACTTGGAGAGGAAGAAGCGCAAAGTCTCTCAGCTCGATGCTTTCCTATGTCTATATTGAGTGTGTGCACGCTGGTTATATATCTTGTATACCTCCTCGGTGGCTGTAAAACAGAGCATTATTATCCTTCTACTCCATTACCCGAGACAGTATGGAGGCAGAGGGATGAGCAAGGATACGTTGCCGCGTGTTGCGGAGCACCGTGAGAGCAAAGAAAGAAGAGATACCGACCCGGACACATAACGAGACCGAGAGAGAACCAAGATTGGTAAAAAAGGACGAATGCTACAGGAGGAGATGTAAAAAGAGGCAAATAGGAATGAGAGTGTACCACCTTTCTTCCTCCATTGCAAAAACCAAAAAGCCGGGTAACTACGACCAAGGGTCATTGACTCCAACACTATAGTACCCGTGAGCATACAGGCTCTCTGTTTTTCTTTTTATTTATTTCCCCCCTTCGCTCCCTCTCTCTGCCTTTTTCTTTCCTATTTTACTATTTGACCTATCGTTCAAATCTCCCTTTTTTTTTCTTTCTCCTTTCAGCTACTCCACAGACTATTCGCGTCGTGATTTATCTACGAGTTACCCATTTTCGATTTCCATCTCTTGTGTGATCGCAAATTGAACAACCCGCTCTATGTCCATCTCGCTCCCCCTCTCTTTCTCGCCGCTTTCATTCGTTCACTCGCTTTAATCCGAAACCCTTTGGCCCCATGCCATTTGACCAACCAAATTTCTATACTCCCTTACGCTGTGCTCCCATCCGAACGCTATACTTTTCAAGAATAGCACGTCGTTATGCTATGAACACCCCTTTATCTCGATGCTCACTCTTTCCTATTTTCCGACCACCATACTTGTTCCAAGCCCTCAACTCCACGGCGTGCAACAGCCGAGATTACCGATTGCCTGCTATTCCCTCTCCTTTCCTCTCCCTCTCTTTCGGCCTCTCTATTCGTTTCGATCAACACATACTGCGTCCTACCGCTATGCACCAGCCATCGAGCACTAAGCCGCATTTATTCAACCGACAACCGGTATACAACCCCATATGTAGCAACCTGCTATTTACCTACAGGGTCAACCAAGAATTCTTGACATCCTCCAACGAAACTTTTTATTTCTACGATTTTATTGAAATGATATTTTCAATAAAAGTTGAAAATTCTAACGAAATAATTCAGTCATGAAAATGAATCGAGCTCCAATTTGACGTAAAAATTAGAGAAAATTTATTTTCAGCTCCGGATGTAACATCATTTTATTTCTTCATTAATGATTCATGTATATGAATCGCCTCATTGAATTTCGGCTTCAATGATGAATTATATATACGTTTCTAGCATTCGTACACCTCAAATGTTTCATTGGCAGTGAGTTTCAATTATGAATGAGCCAAGCTTGATAATTAAGTGAAAAAAAAGTAACATCCGTTCCTTTTTGTTTGAAAAGATCTCAATATCAAAAATTCAGTGAATTATTAGTTTTTGTTATTCTATTTCGGGTAGTCGTGCCTTCACCCTTAAAGTCTCGCATGAAAACTTAGCGGGTAAACGTATTATCGGGTAATACATTATTCGCGCGAAACTTTTGCCGAAAGTTTCAATATGCACCGACAATAATAGATTTATCCTCAGTAAAAAAGTTCATTCAACGATAAATCTTGGAAGTATCAAAGTTGGGAAAATAAACTTTGGCACGATACAGCGCCGAGCCATTCGGTCTAACGTGAAAACCTTTTGCTACTTTTTTTATTGAGCGTTTCAACTTTTTTTTCATGGTAGACTTGAAGAATTAAACAAAAATTCATTTGGATCAAGTAATTTTTAATTGCTACGTGCATTTTAAATGCTTGAGGTTACCGAAGTTCATGATCTCCATACAATTCAAGGGTATCAGTAAAAAAGCGACCATTGAGCTAAATGAAAAGTTTTGTCAATAGTTATCAATCAAAATGCAAAATCGGCAATAAAATTATTTTCGGATTATGGAAAATGGACAACAATGAAATTTTACAAAAACTAACGGAATGTTTTTTTTTTTATGAACGTGATAAATGGTCGCATAATAAATAATACAATAAATCTGGAGGTTCGAGGCATGAGAAAGATAAGCCGTGCTACATATCTTGAAAGAGAGAGAGGATCGATGAGGTATTCTCGTTCGGGGATGTAGATCGTGATGTAAAGGAGGGGTTAGCTATGTTGGTGATTGGCAAGCGTCTAATGTTCCGCGGAAGTGTCTCGTCGGTCATAAAACGAAACGAGGAAGCCGTTCTTGAGATGAACAAGACAGGGTTAGCGCGAAGGAGAGAGAAAAGGAGAGTGAGAGAGAGAGGGAGAGAAAGAGAGCGAATAAAGTAGATAGTGTAAGTGGATGAGATGGTCGATCTTTCGTCTCTTTCATTCCAGCTCTCTCGTTGGCTCCGTCGTCAAGCAACGCTTAATGTAATTAAATTAAAACTAGACTGATTAAGAAGTCCTCAATTACACGCTCTAACGAGGGACAACGGTGCGATGTGGTGCCAAGAGAATCGTTTGGTGCAGTCAAGAAAAAACGTTTACGAAACAACCCCAACGCAGACTCGATGCTAAAACATGCTTGGCACTATCGTTCCTCCGGATATGAGTATATCCGCACCAGAATCCTTAACAACCGCGCCTCTCGAATCATCCTGGTGGCTTTTGGGAAGGACAAAAAAGCTAAAAGGACCGATATAATTTCCCTTGAAATTTCACATTCAAGTTTTTATTTTCTCTTCCCAGTTGCCATCTGTTTTTTTTTCTTACATCTCATCTCGATCTTATATCGTCCTGGAGGATAAAACGAAAGGAGTATGAGGCTGAGTCGTAACGGAGGGAGTATCTAAAAATATAAAGAGAAAGTCCTATCCCGTGAATATAATAATAACTGTTACCCCCTGACCCACGCTGTGATACTGGGAGAGAAGCGAATCTAAACATATTTAAGGCAGAAAAGAAGAAATCTATGAGGCTTGCGGAAGGCATAGGCCTTGAATGGTGCTGGTGGAGTATGAGAACGAAAACGAGACTGTAAAGGCCAAGAAAAGAGCAAGAAAGGCCACTATATATATAAAGTATATATATATGTGTAAACATATATATTTGCATATACATAAGGGTGAGTTTCACTCCGACAAGCTGCTAGAAGCTACTGCTACTCGGATCCGCGGGGGTCGCTCCTGGGTTCCGTACACCCTGCGTTTTTATATACTCACCAGGAGGTTATGAACATAGCCGAGGCGTATGAATAAAGTGGCCAACTTTTTGCCCGCGTAAATCATCGGGTAATGTTCGCGCCGGCTTAAAAATACATATGCATAGATATACTCACTTAGACACGAGGGTATATACGTATTATGTATATCCGCTTCAACTTTCTCTTTCTGACTCTTCGTCCCTTCCTCTCTCTCTCTCTCTC
>JAPYYS010000848.1:0-35005 GCA_030522525.1 Campopleginae sp. 14b | reverse complement strand
AAACATAGGATCGAAAATATCATCCAGCAAAAATAATTTGTTCGTCCAGCAAAAATAATTTGCTCATCCAGCAAATATGATTTGCTCGTCCAGCAAATGTGTTTGCTGCTGTAACACTTAGTTGCTGTTCGAGGAACATTTGTGTGCATGCTACGGGAGCAACAGTTCTTTGCTCATGCGGCAGATCACATTTGACATAAAACTTTTGTTGCAGCAGCAAACAAATTTGTTGTCACTATATTAACAAAGAAAATTTGTAGCAGTAGCGTGGCATACGCATCGCAACGCAAAATTTTCTCTCCGTGAGCGAACTATGATGCCATAGTAATTTTTAATTAATCATTTTCTCTCCTCGTAAAATTGCAGTACGAGACTAAATTGTTTCGTCTGCCAATAAATTTCTCGATTGCCAAGAGTTGTTAAGTATACCATTGCGATGAGCAAATTGATAGAGCACAAGCCGAATTGTGGAGCTCATTGATTTGCATATCTGGTCGTCTCAATTGCTCGATCACCTGGTTCCACTCACCGTCTCAGTGTCGGCGAGTTCTAAAACTTGTGGACGACACAAGAATACATCGTAAGGTTTGTAGTCGATATGTGACCGCTGTTTGCAATCGATATCGCTCGGAATCAACCAGGGCTCGACAGAAACGCATACGTTCTTCTCTTTCTTACGCAATTTGGCACTTTAAACACACATCGAAAACGTCACGTCCGCCTTTTCGACTTTGATTTCCTAATACCTCTTCGTTCAACACTCAATCAGCTATGCATGTGTTTATTATCGTTACGTTCCAATAATTATCCTCGTGACATTCTTATGGAATTACTTGTCTGTCTCAAACACCAACGTGGTTGATTAGAAATCCAAAATATATGATTCTTTCGTATACGAATGAAAAATTTGTAAGACAGAAATATTAAAAAGTCTTCCCATGCCCGTTATCATCAATTCCTCGAAGAAACATCATGAACCTAAGGATTGTCTACAAAATGTGACAAAGCATAAACGTCATTTAATTTTCACTACGAAATCTCATTTGTTTATACAAATTATAATTTAATTCATTTTTTTCTTGGTTTTATTTTATTTTGTCGAGTCATCAAAAAACGATCGCAATTATTTATTCGCAAAAGTCAAGATTTTGCCTTATTTGCAGGAATAGAAAAACATTGCAAAACTCTGTACGTGCAAATATTCACGGAGATAAAAAAGTATAAAAATTTACGGCGGCATCAAAATTGCCTGGTCTCAGGTCGCCCCTGAGAAGGAACTTAACAAAGACAGGGATTTTTCATCCATATTTTCTCAAAAATGCCGGAAATTATGGCATTTCTCGTCAAATTTGGACATTCCGCCCAATTCCGGATGAAAAATTGTTATGTGTTTGCTAAAATCTTTCAGAGCGACGATATGTTACCAGGAAATTGCGTTATCATAGCAATTTTCGACATAATTTTCTCTCCGCGTTGCCATGTATAGTGTGTATCCTCGGCGACTAATCCTTAACGAATCGCATCTTGAAACACGCCTATGCACCTCGCACAACTATATAACGAGAGAGCCTCCCGTTTGACCTGATTTCGATTACAAATCGCGTAGCAAACGTGCGGCGTTCACATTGGCTGCGGCTGTCGAGACGTTGTTTGAAAGAATTGAATCATTTTTCTTAAAGAAACCTTCCCGGTTGGATGAATCATCGAGTCGAAGCGCAAGGTCATCGAAATATGAATTTTATTTATCACCGCGAAGTTCATCGTTGGTTCAACGATTTTGTGGACGACACTAGGGAATTTAATTTCACTATTTTTTACTATGAAAACGTTATGAGCGACGAATACGTCGAGATGACGTTTCAAAATTTACTTCGAATTTAAACTGGAAGCCAATAGTTTAACAGTCTTCGAGTCTTCTTGAGCGAACGGTTCCAATACTTTAGGTGCATGAGCGGCATCCCGTGAGTCACGCTTTCTCCGTCCACCCGACAGCGAACCTTGGCTCCGAAGTAGATTTGTGATACAATAGCAAAGTTTTTTCCAGCCAAGGAGAATTAAACCGTAAGAGAGACAAATGTGGCATCAGTTTTTGATACGTAACGGGGTCAAGCTGCCGCGTTTTCGGTTCTGCGATAAAAAATGTGCCAAAAACGAAATTCGCACGACGAGCGAGAAGCGAGGGGTAGAAATATTGAGAGCTTATGTGTAAACACTTGATTCTACGAAGACACTGTCAACGTCTCGAAAGCACTTGACCTTGTTCAATCGCAATATCGAAAAGATTCCAATACCAGAAACGACGATTTTGTGAAGATTAACACATTTCTGTTCTTCCTGGATTATCGTTCGTCCATTTTTCTCAGTAAATTTCATGCTAGCCAGGGAATGACGAAAAAAAAAATCAGTCAATGAAATTCTAACACGAGGTGAACGACTGGTTAGTATTCTCTAAACCGTATGACGACTAATCAGTTATCAAGTTTGTAAATAATTAATTAGCAGCGGTCCTGACTAAGATGAGACCTGTCGACAGGAGCGCCTTTTGGCTTTCTTTGTTTTCCCTCTCTTTCGGTCACTCCTCGTCGCATAATCTTCGAAGTGTCGGAAACTTATGATGAGAGGTTACGTAAATTTATACAATCCCTTGTTTATCAGTGTCTCGGTAATTTAATTGGATAATATATCAATGATATAATATTCCTATATACATAAATTGTTCTACATGAAGCAGTTTAGGAGCAAAGATGTAACGATTCTCGCCCTGGAAGACTGGATTCGTGGCGAGGCTAGGGAAGCTCGTAAATTTATTCACAATTACGTAATGGTGGCCTCGCTAATATACACACGTTATTATTCACAAAAGGTTATTACGTAAGGTACTTTACCTCTGGTTGCCTCGGATCATTTATTCATCTATAGAGAACAATACGATGGATGGCTGAAGCCTCCCCTTCCCTGCTCTTCCTTTGCCCCCTTCCCACAATGATAACACTTGTATAACGAACCACTTTGCAAATGTAGCTTTTCAATTGTATCGAATATTACAATGGCACTTTGACGGAATAGATTTTCAATGGAAACTTGACGAGCGCCACGAAATGAACGAGTAGGCTTTTCTATATTTATCATTTTCCTGATGGGTTTCGAAATAATGGATAAAATCTCATAATATTCTGTCTCACATATCGAAATTCACAAAACGGTTATTTGATAGCGATATTATTTTATAGTAATGAAAAAAAACCCTCGTCGATTTATCATTTATGTGAAAAGATACAACAGACTCTGAGATTCTATAAAAATACGAAATTTTCTCTCATTTTCCGCTTGGCCTTGATCGTCTGGGCTCGGAATTCTCTCGTGCCCAAATTTATGTCGTATGCATCCAACGTGTCAAGGCTTTCGTCATTCGAGCTCCATCGTTCTTCCTTAACGATGTAAAAATAATTTGACACTTTAATGGAAAACTAACATATCATTTTTTAGGGGAAATTTGGCTGAGGTGACGAATACTCTCTTCAACAACGTTTCGGATTCATCCTTCAGAGGATTTATTCAGTCGTAAAACACAATTTTTATCAAAACGTATTTATTTTCTTACTATTCGAGATTACTGAGCATGTTAGGTGACCTCTAAGTGGCTTGAGTATAGAAGAGACTACGAAAAGTAAACACGTTGTTCTTGGAGAACCTTGAAATTCGTGAGAAAAAACGATTACGCTTTTTTTTATAACCGCTCAAGGAACTAAGCGATTAACGGGAAGAAAAATTAATTGGAAAAAAGGAAAGTAACAAAATTATTTGAATATTTAGCAGAATTTTTTGAATTACAAAAATATGAGTGAAATATTTATGTATAAATTTGATTAGTGATTACACTTATACGCACGCCGGAGCACTTTCCCGTTTATTACCGCGTTTCTCTTGAGGTGCCAGTCTGTCTGCCAGTCTCTATCTCTATTCCTCTCTATCTATCGTTCTCTATTGGAAAAGGAATAGGTAATTGTGAAACGTTGCGATCTGCAAGCTCGACCGAGTAAGTCGGTAAACAGTTGCAAGTTCGTGCGGGTAAAGAAGATACGACTGGTAATTTGGTAAAGTTGCCGCTACAAAATAAAAGCGCCACGTCGAAAAGCCAGCAAGAAGCTCGTAATCGTTTGCAGGGGCTTTGTAGTCCGCGGTAATAAATTTAGTCAACACTGTGGAATTTATTTAACAACAAAAATAACTATATTTTATTTTTTAACTTTTAAACGTTTTGTCTCGCATAGCGCGGTCAGTCTTTGGTTTCTTTTATTGATTCGTCCGCTACAGCTGCGGCAACAGGAATGATGTAATTTCCCAAAAAGAAGTGGGAAATTAGGTCAACCGACTGGCTTGTGATTGGTCCAAATTAAGTCGTTCCGGATTGACTGTTGTTCGCGGTTGGTCCGGCTTCGGTCGCTCGGGATTTGCTGTTGTTGATCCGTGGTGGCGACACTGTGTTGTGCCGGTGGCGACGTTCATCTAATTCATCCCTGGTCAAATGGGTTGCACAGTTGCACTAGAATTTCGTGAAGTGGAGTTCGCGTCGAGCCCAATGAACGTAGAAGGTCATTAACACAATTCACGTGCGAATATAAAAGATTGAAAACTTAAAATAGCTCCGTGTACGTTATATATTTGTTAGTAACGATTTAACGATAATCGTTGTTACGCGAGTGACGCATTGCTTTTGTTTCTTTTTTTTTTAACATCGCGCACATTCTTCGCTCCAGCAACATTTCGTGACATCAAAAGCAGTGCATCCTAGAACGAGGCACAAAGACATCGAGCAGAGTTCGACAGCCTTCCATATGGGTAGATTTGTCGGAAATCATTAAAGAGAATAAAAGAGAAAAACGACGAAATGTGGAAAACGAGCAAAGGACCTGTGCCAGCACGTTGGCTTCATTGCCCACGAAAAGCGAGTAAAATAATCGCGAACAAATTCTTGGCTTTCAAAACTCCTCTCTCATCCGAGTTTGACAGCCAAACACCTCAAGAATGTCTATTCAATGTCGACATGTTGTTTTCCTCCGTTAGAAGCCAACGTTTGAAACTCGGTCTCTGGATAGACTTGACAAACACAAACAGATTTTACAGCAAAGCCGACATCGAAGCGCACGGCTGTAGATATTTGAAGCTCCAATGCAGGGGACACGGTGAAACACCCTCCAAAGAGCAAACCAACACTTTTGTTCAAGTTTGCAAAAATTTTATCGCTCAAAATCCCCTTGAGATCATCGGGGTCCATTGCACTCACGGTTTCAACAGAACAGGCTTTTGCATCATAAGTTATTTGGTAGAGACTGAAATAATGAGTGTCGATGCCGGAATGGCAGAATTTGCCAATGCACGACCACCCGGAATTTACAAAGGAGATTATATCAAGGAGCTTTTCAAACGTTACGACGACGAGGAGGATGCTCCGCCGCCACCCGTCAGACCAGCCTGGTGCTTGGAATACGACGATTCAAATGGCGACGAAGATATCGACGAACCTACCAACTCAAACTACGCAACGGGGAGTGAAGTGCCCGCCAAGAGGTGCAAACGTGAATTTCACAGGAAAAACCCTACATTCATGGTTGGAGTACCAGGAGTTACTCCGCTCCAAGATATGTGCAAGATCACTGGGATACAGAGAAGAGTACAAAAAATGTGTAACTGGAAAGAATCCGGATTCCCTGGCTCACAGCCGGTCTCTATGGTTAGAGACAATATTAAATTTCTCCATGACAAACCCTACAGAGTTTCTTGGAAAGCGGACGGAACCAGGTGAGATTTTTGACGCAAACGATACATTTTCCTATAACATTGAAATTTGCATCGTTCAAATGCAACGAAATTCTTTTTCTCCCTTGGCAAAGCTCGTTATTAAAATGCAGAATGTTATTTTGATGGAAAGAAACTCTGATATGGAATTGAAAAATTTAGAGCATCAATAAAGAAAAATATTTTTTGGAGCATTCCAACGTTGCGATGATCAGCGTGATATTTTCCATTCAATTAATCAGATTATTATGTAGCAAAAATTACAACACAATTCCCGTTATTCAATTAATTTTCATCAAAGTTAAATGGTGCCAAGGTCAGTCCTACTTTTTTTACTCCTTTATGTTCAACATTTTGAAAATCGTTAATTCATATAAATAGAAAAAAAATTGACAAGCAACCTCGAAACAATAATCCTTGGCATTAATGTTTTCTCCTTTCTACAATCAAACTGTATGACTCAATGCACAATTGTCCCAAAACAGGTACATGCTGCTCATCCAAGGAGACGGAGAATTATTCTTTATAGACAGAGATAACAGCATCTTCCAAGTTGATGGATTAGCATTTCCCCATCGTGAGGACGAAACGAGATTTTTAAGAGACACACTTTTGGACGGAGTAAGCTTTATAATTCTTTAACAAACTTACAGTCCTGCATTGTGATCACATCATGCGATATACAGATTCTTTTTAGATTCAGTAAACTCTTTTCTTCGCGTAATTTCTTTTGTCGACGGTTCCAAGTAGATTTCTTTGATGAATAACTGGAGAAACAGGACTGCAAGTTTTATTGAGTATAATAAACATGCCGACTGAAATTTAAGTACTTTTAGCTACTTTTATTCAGTGTTTTGTCGTGATGTACGATGGGGGTATGAAAAATCTAATTTGGACGTTTGGTTTATTAGGAAATGGTCATCGACAAAGTGGGCGGCAAGGAATTTCCGCGCTACCTGGCATACGATGTAATAACATACGACGGTCGAGACGTGATGCAGAGACCTTTCTATCCGGATCGATATACGATAATCGAGAAAGACATAATGGGCGGGAGATATCGCGCTCTTCACGAGGGTCGTTTGCATCGTGAAAAAGAGCCCTTCTCCGTACGATGCAAGCAATTTTGGGACGTGACACAAGCTGAAAGTTTGCTGGGAGAAAAATTTGCGAAGCAACTTGGACACGAGCCGGACGGTTTGATATTCCAGCCAGCGGACGATCCTTACTCGCCGGGCCAGTCGCCCAGAGTTCTTAAGTGGAAGCCTCTGTCTCTCAATTCCGTTGATTTCAAATTGAAAATCGTGACGGAATCGGGACGCGGAATAGTGCCTCGTAAAATAGGACAATTATTCGTCGGTGGTTTGAGCGAAGTTTTTGACGTAATTAAACTCACAAAAGTCATTAAGGAACTAGATAATAAAATCATTGAGTGTAATTATGAAAATGGCCAATGGGTATTCATGCGTGAAAGAACGGACAAGTCTTTCCCGAACTCGTACGTAACTGCCAAAGCCGTTTGTCAAAGTATACGCGAACCTGTCACTACTGACAATCTATTAGAATACATCGATCAACACAGATTCGCTCTAGACGATGCAGAACTAATGCCGCCGCCGAAGCGACGAAAAAGATGATAGAACTAACTCCATTTTGATCGTCGTCTTTATAAATAATTCAATGCAAACGAAAAATCAGACGATACCATAAATACCATCAATCTTGTTCTAAGGTTTGCAATGTTTACTTGCAACTGTGATGTGCGAAACGACTGAAAATAAGTGTGTGAACGGCGAGTGAGGCGTGGGGCAAAACGAAATGTTATACATGTCCGAAACAATCCTATGTATTGATCGTTGAAGAAAAACGAAATGAATTGCTGTACGTTGCTAGGAAAATTGAAAATAAACATAATTTTTTTCCACTATGCATTCTCTGTCACGAAATCCATTAGTTACACCCAGTTTTATCTCAAATTTCTTCGTTGATAATGTTTTTTTGAAAAAGTCACTATGATCGTGATCATTTTCGTTTCGCAGATCGTAGCGTTCAAATATGGTGTACGAAGGATCTCGCTTGCAAGGATCGAAAATCCGTTCGGATAAATCTTGGATACGATCACGCAACCCACGTACGTTGGTCACCCGATGGCAAGGCTTTCATCGTTCATAATGCTACTGCGAATTCCATGGACGTGTGGAAACTCATGAAAGGCACAAAGAAAGGTGACTTTTCGTTCAAATCAGCGACTAAAGTTTTGGAGTTTCCCAAGGTAATTTCTCGGCCGCAATTTCACGAAATATTTAACGAGGTCTCATCGAATTTTTGGTGGAATGTCGAAGAGAATCGTCTTTCCACAAGTTGATTGAATTTATTGGGTTTTTTGTTTGCAGAAACACGAGGAGGATATCGTCGGAATGGACATCGCGTGCAACGGACGTTTCATAATAACTTGTAGCAAAGTAAACGACCTAATTGTTTGGGATTTAAAGGGAGAACAACTCGCGACGATCGACACTTACTTGGGCTCAACGCACCGAGCAAAAATTTCACCTTGTGGTCGTTTCATCGCTGCATCGGGATTTACCCCCGACGTCAAAGTGTGGGAGGTCGTATTCACGAAATCAGGAGAGTTCAAACACGTATCAAAGGCGTTCGACCTGGCTGGACATTCCTCGGGAATTTATGACTTTAACTTTTGCGCTGATACCAGTCACATGGCCTCGGTTTCTAAAGATGGGACTTATCGCTTCTACGATACAAAAAGTATGGATCAAATTTTCGATCGAGTGAACTTTTTTCTCTGCAATATCTCTGCATACGATTTCTTACTTTTCTGTCATTTCAGTCGAGTTCGAGAAAGGCGAAGATCCTCGGTTACTCGTCAAAGGGCAATGGGACGTAACGGTTCCCGCGAGCATTGCCGTTTCCCCTAATGGGGAGGTCATCGCTATCGCGCATGGCTCGTCATTGACGTTTTATTACACTGGCAGTGGAACTCAGGACACTACTATAGAAGACATTTTCAATGGTACGTCGCACCGTTCGGCTGTCTTAAATTCAGTTATCGCAATCACGAGTTACGGGGTTGCCATTGAATATGATTCGCATGAGATTTCTGATGAAAATATTGATGAGAAAATGTTTCTGGATGCCGATTTATTGGTAGTTGAAAAATGAAGGACCCAGTTCCGGGAAAGTTTCTCGTTCTATGGGGAATACTTCCCATACGGATGAATAACCGTGATACAATTTTTTCGATCGTCTTACAGGTTCGATAACGTGTTTAGCGTTCGATGCAACTGGAAACTTTGTTCTTGTCGGAGGGGACAAGCACGTGAAAATATTCCATAACGTGACAGGCTATCGTGCAGCGATAGAATCGGCGAATCGAAAATTGGAGCAACGTCAAACTTCGGCGACAAAAGAACGTCTCGAAGAAACTATTGCCAAGTGCAAAACTTTCCTCGTGGAAATGGGCGAACCGCTGTCCAAATAAGAGCGATGACAAAAACTAACGACTCTCGGCCTTGCATCAGGACTGATGAACAATAATTACGAACGGTCAATCGTTCGTGGGCATTTCCTAAGTACCTTAAGACAACCGATTGTTATTAAAACATTTTTGCAACCTCTTACAAATAAAAAGCATGAGCATTAATATTTTTCATTCTATTCGAACGATACTCGCTAAATTATTTAGAACATCATACGCGTGTCCCAATCACAATCTATCAACTCTGCCTTCTCGTAAAAGAAAACAAAATCACGTAGGAGAAAAATGTCAAGGACAGCAAAAGCATTAAGACCCACAGAAAATAAACGACCCCGTCTTGCAATAACAGCAGTCACAATCGTGAGTAGAATTGATGGCTTGAACTATAGAATTTGAGAACTGTCGCGTCCTAGCCACGTTCCTAAAACAATGGACGATAACTCATCAACCGGGGAATTATGAGTAAAGTTAATGAAATGTAACAGGAATATGAAAATTTACAATATTCAGTACAAAAATCAAATTCCATTCCAAAATACGATTTTTGGAGCATCTAGAAAGAGCTGACGCTTATTTTTACAAGTAATCGATCGCTCAAAAATCGTTCATCGCACTCGAAACCATTGCTTGCGGAACAGAAAAGAGACTGAAGTTTTTTGACCATGAAAAATGACGTTTTTGTTATCGATTCCTGTTCGGTGGAGTACTACGTGAACAGCTTATTATCGAAAAATACAGATAAGGTAAGGTGGAAGGGGCGAGAGAGGAAGATATTCGTGGGAGAAGAAAAAAATAATATTGTTATCGAATCGTCGAAGATTCTTTATACAAGCAGGTACCAACGGAATTATCGTCTCTTTTTGGCATTTGTAAAAATAAGTTACTGCTCTCGCTATTGCAGAGTGTGCAAGAAACTCGGAAAGTCGCAATCCACGAGAAAATCCAACACTTTCGCCAAATTGAAACTTCAACAAGACAATTTTTGTCGGTTTCAGAAATTATAGAAAAAAATTCCATTGCGCTCAAAAAATTCAGTTTTGGATCGATGCCAGTGAGTTCTTGCAGCTAATAATATTAATGATCAATATGCTTTGCAACTTTTTCGAACTATATTTATTCGGCAGGGCACCTCGAGCACAGAATTTTGCACAATCGAAAAATACAGTGCAACATCGACAACCAACACGGAAACAGTCAGGAAACTCGACGAGAAAAATTGCAGCAGTCACGAGGATGTTTAACGAAAAATTGTCAGTGCAGTGATGCAAATTTTGCTGGCATTATCGGCTGATACGGGGTGTTTGACGAATATGACCGTTGGCGAGGAATGCCAATTGCACGCGATAAAGCCTCAGTGTCTTTCGGAGATTTCTACACATTCTTCGCGGAGTCAATCTCGAAACGAGGTGGAACTCGGAGGGGTATTCAAAGTAGATCAACGTGCACTGATCGACGTGTGGAAAGATTCGTACGTGCGCAACTGGTTGAATCTGCATCTAGTAGAAACGAGACGGAAGCTCAGAGCAGAATTGCCAAAAGATTCAACGTTGATCGTCGGCTCTGAAGAATTGACGCTGTACTATCGAAATAGAATTCTAAGTCGTCGACGTCCGGACGAAGTGAGTTTGAAATATATAAAATCCCCCTGGATTCATACATCATTAGATGCCTCAGAGAAAATTATATAAAAATTGACAACATAGTTGGTCCCTGGTACCATGTTTTCCCCCGAGAGATTTTAGCAGATAAAAAAAATGTCAAATTTTACGCTATTTTCAAGAGATCATGAATTGAAAATCGCTACGTCTTTGCTAAAATCATTCGGAAAGGCGACATGGCGCTAGAGAACTATGTGCCATAGTAATTTTTTATATTACTTTCTCTCCGTGTACGAAGAAAAATGATCACTTTTCATAAATTACAGATTCCCGTCAAATTTCACACGCGGTTGACGTGCTTACCACATTCCCATCGTCTACCGCAATCGCTAAGACCACGTGGACTCGAAGATTGTCTTTCCCAATCGGTACTCCAAGTCGTCGAGTTTTAAGACGTTTTTTTTTGTCTCCTTAACTTGTTAAACGAGGCTCGGAAGTTTTTGTATACCAATGCAGTTCATTCAGACAAATAACTATCGAAATTATAATTTATTCCAAATTATTGGCAGAAATAGATAAAACAAAGTCTCTGCGCTGTGCGGTTTTTCCTCTTACCGCGTTTTTTTCCTACAAAACAGTTTGTGCCAAATTATACCAGCCATGGAAAGATTTTTTCTTGTGTTTGAAGATCAAGAGTCGTCTCGAGGCAACGAGAGCAGTTGCAGCGCGTGTTTCGTTCCTCAAAATTTGGTAGCTTGCGCGCAGACTGACGCGCCGTAAATTATTGGGCGCAACTGGTCGCCCACCGGCAAAGGCGAATCTAAATGTGAAGATTCGAATGTAAATTTTTAAAAATGGTCGACAGAGTGTGGCCGGCTTTAGCTGCATGTTTTTGAAGATGTTTTTTACCTGATTTCACGTCTGGGACCACGAAGTAACGAATCTGGAAAAACGTTTTGTCTCTCGCTGTGGGGGCGCGTGATTGGTCGCAAGTTGACGTACGTTATTTTACTTTTAATTATTAATGGAAGACCTTTGGGTTTTCTACGATCCTCCGCATTATCCATTTCGTCGTCCATGAAGATGTAAGGCAGAATGGGGTCACCGAAATGTTGGATGAGCATCGAATAATTCAACGTGTGATGATTCGATTTGGTCAGCGCACAAACTGCAGTCTAAAATCGGAAAACCAAGCCGTTCATTCCAAATGTCATGACAAGTTGATAAAAGATAAATAAAAATGAATCGTCGGTGATCGAACCGCAATTCTTTCCCACAACGTTGAGCCAACCGGAGCGGCTCGTAATATATTTTCCAGCGAGAGACGAGATTGAGGTTCTCGATTGAAAAACACAAGAGGTTGCACGCCAGCCAATAACTCCATTGCAGTCATTCGTTTCTTGTTTATCTGGAGACTTTCTTTTTCCTCCTTAAGCAAAACGTTTTCCAGCATTGGAACGAATCTGTCAATCGAATGAAATTTTTGCATCAAATAAGCACAGTTACAGAGACAATAATGGTGCAGATTCCGACGTACTTGTCAGCGACCGCTGGCCATCGCAGCATCAATTTCAGAGCGCAAGTTTTAAACAACGACTCTAAATTCGGATTTATGAAACTTTGGCCTAACAAAAGTTCCAGTAAAAGTTCTGTCAGCTTCTCCACCTGTTAGAAAATCACAGAAATTAATTGTCGATCCGTTGTTCGCTGTAAAAGCTCGAGGCCAAGGACAAACGACCACGAGCACTGTCGTTCCCTTGAGTGTGATAATTTAGGCCAATTTTTATTCTTCTAGATTGCTCTCATGGAGAGGTAGATTTATCGTCTATTTACCGAAATCAAGTGATAAGGATACACAGCTTCGCTATTGCAGGCTATGGCTATAATGAGTTGGCACGTTCTCGTCGATACCCTCGTGTATTGCGCGTTGTTCGAAATCACCATGGACCTTGCTATAGACATCAGCTTGTCTATCACTCCTTCTCCACCCAATTGAGCATTCGCAGCGCAATCATTCAGCAAGACCTGGCAGAAAACCGGTCAACAATTTTAATCGTTATTGTTAAACAGGCACGTGGTTCTAACCCTAGAACTACAAGCCGGAGCAGATTATACCTCAGGCGAAGTTAAAACTACGTTCCTACGTTTTTCAGCACTTCTTGGTAATTAAATCGATTTTTCACTATTTAAGCCTCCATGAAATGGAATTTGCTTTGCACGATTATCTTTAGGATGAAAAGAAGAAAAGATTCATGTTCGTATAAGTCAGATTATTGCCTCCAGGACGATTTTACGAACGAAAAATTCGCAGCGTAAGTATTTACTCCGGTTAGTAGTATAAAGGTGAACAAAATTGGTTAGTAGTTCTAGGGTTAAAGAAATCAATTGAGACTTGGAAAAAATGGCTCTCCAAGAATTTTTTTCCAAAAGATCTGCGACCTTGGATCAATCCCTTCGAGCCCAACATACCTGGAATGTTTTTTGGGATCCGTTGAATAAAGTTTTTAGAGCTCTCTTGGCGTAATTGTGTCGAGCCTCGGTTAATTCGGAATCAGTTATTTCTCGTTCTGTAATGGTTTGATAAAAATATGTTAGATGGTACAATGCTGTTGACTAAACGATTTTGCATCGTTGGAATGCAATGAAATTCATTATTTTGTTCTATTTTTTTTTTAAACAGCGACAAAAATAAAAATTCCGTGTTCGTCTATGGCAATTACTTGCAAGTCAATAGGTGAAGGTAAAAAATTGACGCGATTTCAAAAATTAAAAAAAGGAATGCAAACTTCAATGTTATGTTTACTAATTGCTCATTCGTAAATTCAACGTCGGTTTTCTTGGCCGATTGAGGATTTTGATAAACACCTTGGAGAAATGGGAAATTATCTTGAGAAAGATTGAGCGGATCCGTTGCACTGGCTGTAAGGTCAACAAAGCGTTCGTGAGGAACAAAAACCTTTGCTTCATTGTGATATTCAGGCATATCACCCGGGGCCCCAAGAATAGGATCCCCGTCGCAAAGATTTGTAATGACTGCATTGACGTCTGACGAGGTTAGGCGTCGTCTTTTGCTGTGTTTCAATCTGATCGTACATTTCTGAAAAAGCGGAACATTTCATAGCACCAGAGAAAATACTGGAGACATGTTGTAAAAATAGAAATCAAAAAACAGGTAATTACGTGTAAAACTTCTCGTAAACGGTAAGATGCGTCCTCGGCTAGTCTTCCGAGAAGTGCATCAGGTAACGGATGAATGCCCAACTCTTCGCCAATTGTTGAAATCCACTCGTTGCTCAAAACCGCATATTTTCGCGTATTGTTGCCATTTGCAACGTTATTGCTACTCGTATTCGTACTCGTGTTTCCATTATTATTCACACAATGATTCGCGAACCCTGGAGTTGATCGATTCGTTAACGTTTCTTTCATATTTGTAATATTTTATCTTCGTATTGTCATTCACTGAATTTAACGCGAGAGCACCGAACTGTACTGATGACAATGTTTTTTGTTTATCTCTTTCTTGTTTGGGACCGCTTCTTCGAAAGATGCGATACCCGTTCAGGCACCGATCCACCGATAGAGAGAGATGCAAAAATAACCCTAGTGCATCCCTAGTTTTGCAAAGGCACTCGAAAGATCCCTAGAGCCTGGCGCTCTGGTCGCAAGTCGCGGCAGTCATTGTAGAAAAATCCCGGTGGTAACAGCACCATCGCACAATTATCCACATTATCCTCTCTACATTGGTTATTGTTTATTGGTTATTATTGAGTTCGGTGGTTCGATGCATATGCATCAAGTGGCATCAAGCTCAATCTCGTGTCTCCGTGTTTCTCTAATCATTCCAATCGACAAATAACAATCTAATCATTATTTCCATAACAAACAACAGCACAAGAATAGTCGAAACAATATGAACGTTTGAAGCGGAACAAAAGCGGAGCTCCGGTCGTGGTGAGCAAAATCTCGGACAACGTTTTTTTCCATCGCCGTTATAACACACATATGTGACATAATTTTATTTTCATACATTTCAATACAATCGCCTGTCCTTTAGTGTTTCTCGAACCGAAACACGAGCAAAATGTCGGACTCTGAGGGAAGTAACTTCTCAGAGAATGAGAGCGATCACGGCAGAGGTGGAGGTAGCGACAGCGAGGTGGAAAGCCGTTCAGTCAAATCTGGTGCCGGTAGCAATGCTGGAAGTGCAATGTCACGGAGCCGCAGTAGATCTCGATCCAAGTCCAGATCTCGTTCGAGATCCAGGAGTCGATCTAGGTCCAGATCCCGCTCTCGTTCTGGTTCCGAGTACGCCAAGAACCACTACAATCAGTACCCTTGTTTTTATCAACTGCATGTTCTTCAGGAATATAGTTTATCAATGATTTTTCAGGTCTGACGATGGTAAAGGTGACGAGGCTGAGGAAGCCAAATCCGGGGATGAAGAAGTTGTAGAACCGGAAGAAGAACCTGAGGGTAAAGTTTTACTCATTGAAATTAAAAAACACCTACATTCATAATAAAAATCAAGATATCGACGTTGTTTTCTGCTTTAGGAAAATGTAAAATGAAAAACTTGTGAGATTATTGAATCTGAAGAGAGGCATTTTGAAAAGAGACTTTCTTCAAAGTTTAATTAAATATTTGCAGAGAATTGGATTTAGTATAAAAACGTAATATGTTTCTTTACGCTTTACAATTTCTCATGGAATCGTATATTTTGAGTATGAAAATTGAAAAAATTTATTGGGAAATCAATGTCCATGCAATTCTAAGGAAGAATCACATGAGCCCAATGAAAGATTGAAAAACGAAAAAATTATAGGAGAAGATTTGGACGGAAGTAGCGAGAGAGACGAGGAGGAAGACGAGGACGACGAGGATGACGATAGGCCGCGAAAGAAGAGAAAGAAGGAGAGGTTCTGTGGTTTCATCGATGACGAGGCTGAAGTGGACGACGACGTCGAGGACGATGAGGAATGGGAAGAAGGTGCACAGGAAATCGGGATTGTTGGGAATGAGGTTGATGAACTCGGTCCGACAGCTCGTGAGATCGAGGGACGTAGACGTGGCACGAATCTTTGGGAGTAAGTGACTCCACGAACAAAGAAACATAGTAACATTAGTTGAAAATTACCATTCCGGGAATATTTGTGATCTAATGCGCGGTAAATTAGTCTCAAGGAAGTTCGATCGATTTCGTTTCCAGCTCGCAGAAAGAGGACGAGATCGAAGAATATCTGAGGAAAAAATATGCCGACGAATCCGTAGCCGCTCGTCACTTTGGCGATGGCGGAGAAGAAATGAGTGACGAAATAACCCAACAGACACTTCTGCCCGGCGTCAAAGACCCTAATTTGTGGTTGGTCAAGTGTCGCATAGGCGAAGAAAAATCTATAGTCCTTTTGCTCATGAGAAAATTTATCACCTATCAATTTTCCGGTGAGAATTAATCATCAACGAAATCCTTCGTCTCCCTCGAATCGATTAATTTCAAGGAGGGACTCGATTTTCGTTTATTTTCCGGCATTACTTTGTGGTCCCGTGTTTCAGGTGAACCTTTACAAATCAAGTCGGTGGTAGCACCGGAAGGTGTCAAAGGCTACATCTACATAGAAGCTTACAAACAACCCCACGTTAAGGCAGCGATCGACAACGTTGGACATTTGAAAATGGGTGTGTGGAAACAGCAGATGGTACCAATAAAAGAGATGACAGATGTTTTGAGAGTTGTGAAGGAACAAACTGGCCTGAAAGCGAAACAATGGGTCAGGCTAAAAAGAGGAATTTACAAAGACGATATAGCCCAAGTGGATTACGTTGATTTAGCCCAGAATCAAGTTTACCTTAAACTTTTACCGAGAATCGATTACACGCGTCCACGTGGTGCACTGCGAACGGCGCAGAGCGAGTCCGAAGCTCTAAAGCGAAAGAAGAAGAGGCGGCCACCGGCAAAACCATTCGACCCCGAAGCGATAAGAGCGATCGGCGGGGAAGTGACGAGCGACGGAGATTTCTTGATCTTTGAAGGAAATCGTTACAGTCGCAAGGGGTTAATAGAATCAATTTTAACTTAGCATCCCAGCTTGATGTTTTTTTTTCTATAATTGAATTATTTTTTCCGTAGATTCCTGTACAAAAACTTTACGACGAGTGCCATCATCGCAGAGGGAGTAAAACCAACTTTGTCCGAGCTCGAACGATTCGAAGAAGCTCCTGAAGGCATAGACCTCGAGCTGAGTGGAACTCCAGCCACTGGCGTCACCGCAGGAAAAGATGATACGACCGTCACGCATTCCTTCAGCAACGGCGATAACGTCGAAGTTTGCGAGGGTGAATTGATGAATCTACAGGGAAAAATCGTCTCGATCGATGGCAATATGATTATGGTTATGCCCAAGCACGAAGAGCTCAAGGAAGCGCTTGAATTTCAGGCAAACGAATTGCGAAAATACTTTACAATGGGCGATCACGTCAAGGTCAGTAAATCGAATCCGGAAAGAGCCGGAAATTCCATTTTCTTCAGATATTTATTCATCCATACAAAAAATCGCGATTTTACTATTTTAATATCCGAGAAAGAACGAACGTGGATTTTGGATTTTTAGGGTCGATTGTTCAAAATTGTTTCCAACGAATATTTCTTTGTTTTTTGAAGGTCGTAGCCGGCAGATACGAAGGCGATACTGGTCTGATCGTGAGGGTCGAACCGAACCGTGTTGTCTTATTTTCCGATCTTTCTATGCACGAACTTGAAGTATTACCACGTGATCTCCAACTCTGTTCCGATATGGCGACCGGAGTAGACAGTCTGGGTCAATTCCAATGGGGCGATCTCGTGCAGTTGGATCCACAAACTGTGGGTGTGATTGTGCGACTCGAGCGAGAAAATTTTCATGTTCTTTCGATGCATGGAAAAATAATCAAAGCGAGGCCCCAAGGATTGACGAAACGTCGTGAGAATCGAAATACCGTTGCCCTCGATTACGAACAGAATACTATACAGAAAAAAGACATCGTTAACGTCGTCGACGGACCGCATGCCGGACGCGATGGCGAAATTAAACATTTGTATAGAAGTTTCGCCTTTTTGCACTCTCGCCTGTATGTCGACAACGGCGGTATTTTCGTCTGCAAAACGAGACATCTTCAATTAGCCGGTGGCAATAAATCCAGTACGCCGTCCATGTCGCCCGCTACGGGATTCATGTCCCCGCGAATCGCCTCACCCATGCATCCTAGCGGGTTAGTACTCCATTTTATTCTTCACACACGACCAAAGCGAAAAAAACTGAGAATCAAGAATCAAACGGTGGATAATATTTAGAATTAAAAAAAAATCATATTTTCGAGTCTTCGGGGCCAAAAGAAATGAGTTTGTCGAAAACAGAAGAAAGTTGGATTGCTATTAAAAATTACTGAGTTACCGGCGTTCCAGTAGTAAAACGTTTTCAAACGAAACATTGAAATTTATTTCGATAATTTATTTATTTTCAAAAAGTTTCAAAATTGACCTTGAAAGAGAATCGCATGAAAACAAATGATTTGTTCTCCAATTAATTGTGTGTACGATTGAGTCGTTTTAATCAAATTTGTGTAATTCCAGTGGCGGTTTTGGCGGCCGTGGTGGCGGTGGCGGTGGCCGTGGTCGTGGTCGAGGAGGCGGAGCTCGACGCGACCGTGAACTGATTGGTACCACGATAAAAATCACCGGTGGTCCGTACAAAGGCAACGTCGGCATTGTCAAAGACGCGACGGAAAACACAGCCCGCGTTGAATTGCACTCCAATTGTCAAACCATCTCGGTCGATAGATCCCACATCGCTAATGTTGGTGTCCCCACCAAAGATGGTGGTTTCAGCAGTTACAACAGAACTCCGGCGTACACCGTTGGTGGACAGACTCCGATGTACGCGAGAGACGGATCGAAAACGCCTATGCATGGTTCGCAAACTCCGATGTACGAAAGTGAGTAGAAAAAACGACTAGACGCCAATATTATTCTTTAATTTGTAACCAGCAGCAATGCTCGAAGGAACTGGTATCATTCGTACACGGATAGAAGATTGTGTCAAAATCTCATTGAAATTTGACAAGAACTTCAAAGTTTCCATAGTATTTTGTTTCCGTGCATACAAAAATTTGAGTTTTTTCCTTACGGACGAAGGAAAATCGTTTACAAGGAGCGAGGATGATTAAATGTTTCGAATTTTCAGACGGTTCCCGAACTCCTCATTACGGCTCGATGACACCATCGCACGATGGATCACGAACACCTGGACAATCAGGAGCGTGGGATCCATCGGTGACGAACACTCCGGCAAGAAACAACGATTTCGATTCTTACAACATGGAGGAGGCTGGTTCACCGGGTTATGCCCCAGGATACCCAGGAACTGGTGGACCTTTCACTCCACAGACACCGGGTACGATGTACGGTTCGGAACAGAGCTACAGTCCTTATCAACCAAGTCCTAGTCCAGCTGCTAGCGCCACAGCAAGCCCGAGTCCAGCTGGTTACGTCGCAACCCCTTCGCCCTCTGGAACCGGATACACCACCAGTCCCCATGGCGCATTCGCCACTCCATCACCAATGGGTTACAGTCCAATGACTCCAGGTAATTGTTCTGATACGCAATTTCATAAATTCGACGATTTGTAAATATTTCTTTGCCCTGAAATGGAATCAATGGAAAAGCTTCGTTACAATATTGAGGAGAACCGGGCGATAAGTCCAACGACCGCAAAAGTTATTTGAGGGGCTTTGTCTTCTGGCGATGATCTTGAAACCAGCGAATTATCACAGAATACAATTATGCCATGAAATTAAAATTTCAACTGAGCGAAAAGCAAATTTTCTTGATAATTTTTTTTTTCTAATTATTCGAAATTCTATGGCATTTCCATGGAAATTCACTGTCTGCACAGCGGCCATTACCCAAATTTCAACGTCGGCTCATTCGAGTCTAATCACGATTTTTCGATCTTGATTCTCTTCTCAAACGCCATTTCCCCATTCACTTGCGTCGTATTAAAAATGAATTTATGATCGTCTGTTTGATCAGGTGTGAGCGGAAGTCCGTACAACCCTCAAACTCCTGGATCAGGATTGGACACGGGTGTAGGATCGAATGCACTGGGTACTTCGGAGTGGCATACGGTTGATATTGAAGTTCGTATCAAAGATTCGCACCAGGATCCTGCGTTGGCCGGGCAACAGGGAGTCATTCGAGGAATTTCGGTAAAAAAATCGTCCTCGATCGAAACTTTTTGCTTTGTTTTAACTCAGGCAATAATAATTTGCTTATTTCTTTAAGGGTGGAATGTGCGCTGTTTTCCTGCCGGCTGAAGATCGCGTCGTGAATTTAGTTTGCGAACAATTGGAGCCGGTCGTTCCAACCCGAGGAAATCGTGTCAAGGTCGTGCTTGGGGAAGAACGCGAAGCTGTTGGAACTTTGATATCCATCGATAATCAAGAGGGAGTCGTTAAGCTTACATCTGGACAAATTTGTATGTTCAATCTACGTGTTCTCTGCAAAATGAAACCTCCGGCCGAATAATAGAGGCAAAAATATATACGAACCAAAATCCGTCTTCATTTTGTGTTTTGCGTTCGGACGATTATTTTTAAAGACACGAGTCTTTGTCTCGAATGCATTGAATTACGACTTTGGGATATTGGCGATGAATATGGAAAAAAAAACTAATCATTTGTCCTGTGGAAGTTTAACGAGTTTATTTAATCGCTAAAAATTCTGAAATTTCTTTCATTTTTATTTTTCGATTCGACAACGCCAGAGAATTTCCTGTTTTTTTTTCTGGCGCCTCACTGGGCGGAATCTTGTTCCGTTCCCAAAACTTGTTCAATTGTATTGCATATCTTTGATGATAATTGATATTTTAGAGCCGACATTAAAACCTCATTACTTCGAACGAACCCCGAGGGTAAAATGAACCCGAGGTTTACTATACAAATTCTTCGGGACTGCTGTTCATGGACGTTTGAAAATAATTCTGAAAAAAACTGTGTGGAATTGCGAAATACAAACACTTGGCTCCTGAGCATTATTGTTTTTCTACTTCTCACATTCTCAACTTGGAAAAATCCCATCAATCGTCGAAATAATTTGAAATTCTAGGAAAATGGTTCTTTGAAAGATTTTATAAAAAATATTGGCTATTTGCTTTCTGGGTTTCTCAAGAAACAGATTTTTGCTCAAATTTAATTCGTATTTTCCGGTGTAACATAGTCCTAACCTCCTCACGTTTGACAGAGTGAAAAAGGGTTTTAATCTTCTCAAGTAACAAACCTTTTTATCGTGTCCATCGAAGTAAGAATCGGTTTCGCAAAATCAGAGCTTGGGAGGGACAATAATTTTTGTACTCGCAAAAGTAATGATTTTTTTTCCACTCGAAAAAAGAAACTTCACGTAATAGAACTACTACGCGAAGTGTTGGAAAAAAAAACACAATAATTGACAGGATTTCTGATTGCGTTTCCCTATTACCTCGACCCCATTAGAATATTTCGTAATTATTGATGAGGGGGAATAACCATTGGAAACACAGCTGTAGTCCCAAGACAAATGTTTCCTCATAGTGTGTGACTTGACGTAGATACGTCCGCGTGGCAATCGCTAGAATCAGCTGATAGGCACAGGACTACGTGAAGTGTACGGTGTACTCGCGCTCTACGTGACTTTGTGTACGTACGACACCGAATAAGCTCAATCTAGAAAGCATCGAGTCTCAGACCGCTGGCACACCGGACTGAAGTGAAGTTCGTGAAAATATAACCTATATCTAGAGACAGGAGGAAAAACAACAATATCCAAAGTATAGAGCTTCGATTTTTGTGTGTTTTTACTCAACAATACGATCTGAAATTTCATTCGGACTGAAAAACCGGCTCGATGGCGTCGAGAATTTCGCTCCAAAATTGGAGGACCATAAGTACGGTGGTTGTTCAAAAATACGGCAATAAAGTACTGAGCAGTGGTCGATTCAGATTTCTCGCGGCTGGTGTACTAACGACAAGTTATGCGTTGTACCATGTTTCGGGGAATCAGGCGGAAGCAGCAAAGTCTCGTTTGGACATAAGCAAATTCATGGGAGAGCCAGTCACTGATTTGTCAAAGTTGGAAAAAACATCGGGGGATATGAGAACGAAGATGGAACTAATGATCATGAAAATACAATCGGATGTTTGTAAATCGTTGGAATCGATAGAGGGAGAGGAGACAGTTTTCAAGGTGGATCGGTGGTTGAGAAAAGAGGGTGGCGGGGGTGTTACGTGCGTGATGCAAGATGGTACGATATTTGAAAAAGCGGGTGTAAATGTTTCGGTCGTAACTGGCCACCTTCCCGCTCCTGCTGTCCAACAGATGAGGTCGCGGGGGAAAACAATGGACGAAGGTTCTCTACCGTTTTTCGCAGCGGGTGTGAGCGCCGTTATACATCCGCGGAATCCCATGGTTCCCACGATCCATTTCAATTATCGTTATTTCGAGGTCGTCAATAAAGACGGCTCTACCCAATGGTGGTTCGGCGGTGGCACTGACCTCACGCCTTATTACCTGAACGAGGAAGACGCCAAACATTTTCATCGGACCCTGAAAAATGCTTGTGATAAACACGAACCCACGTATTACGCGAAATTCAAAAAGTGGTGCGACGATTATTTCAACATTGCACACAGAGGCGAGAGACGCGGTGTGGGCGGTATTTTCTTTGACGATCTCGATACACCCAACCAGGAAGAAGCTTTCAAGTTCGTTACTTCTTGCGCGGAATCCGTTGTTCCCTCGTACGTACCTTTGGTCGTCAAACACAAAGATGATCCTTATAGCTATGCCGAACGACAATGGCAATTGTTGAGACGAGGACGCTACGTCGAATTCAATCTTATTTACGATCGTGGCACCAAATTTGGCCTCTACACACCCGGAGCTCGCTACGAAAGCATTCTTATGTCTCTACCGCTTGTTGCCAAATGGGAATACATGCACGAACCCGAACCCGATTCCAAGGAAGGCATTCTTACTGAAGTCTTGAAAAATCCCCGCGATTGGCTCAATATCGAGTCCAAAAAATAAAGAGAATTATCGCGTTGTTACTTCGATGTTTACGGTAAAGGTTCTTATCGTATTTTTGTATGGAAAGAAATCAAGACTTTTGTATATTTTATTAGTCCGTGTAAATATATTTCAATATATGTAATAAAAGGTTACCTTTTGGATAACAATTCCGACTATGTTTCCTCATCCTGTTCGATTTTTAGATGCGAAAAGTTAAACAATTCCATCCCCAAAAGAAATCCCTATACTTTTTGGAATCGTTCTGCGAGGAAAAGTCAAAAACATGACTTCTGTTTTTTCAATCAAAAGAAAAAACATCGTAATACGTGAGTTTTTTTATTTAGAAAAACCGAAACAAAATCATGCAGGATTGGCCAAAGTAAGATTATTGAGTCGAACATCGCTGCAAAAACAAAAAAAGAACTGGTGATGATACTTGAAAAGTTTTCGAGGCCGGGAAAATTCTTGCGAATGTGCGAAAGTAACAAATCATGAATTGTTGATAGAATTTGCGAACATTCACCAATATTTTCGCGTGGCTCTTGTTGGATAAACACGAGCATCAAGGGCGACGCGCGACGGATGAGCGATTACGACTACCAAACCAACTGTGTACGCGCCGAGCCGCCAAAAGCAGGCCGATCGTCAATGTAAATCGTGTAAACAACGTTATACGTTATCCGCTGCTATAGTCACTACCCGTAATCGACGAAAGTTCCAAAACAATAATGACATAGAACATTTCCTATAATTTAGAGGTTAGACACGACACATCGTTCAATAAATCGATATCACAATGGGAAAGGACAGCGAGACCGTACCAAAGAAGGTTAGTTTTTTCTTGGTTAACTATTCGTTATAAGAACGTTGATTTTTTATTCTTGGACAATTGTGTAAAATATTCTTCCCGCGAAGAATCAGCCCTGTCAGAGAAAAACGTGTTGACCTTTTTTCGTTATCACTCGTTCGAGCAGTTTTTCCTCCTCAATTTTTTGAAGATGTTTCAATGCAATTCTGACGTTCGATTCACTTTAGACGTGAATCGATCTCACTATGTGGCAATCATTGACGTGTTGTATCACTTATGATCCAGCGGTACCGGAAAAATGAGAGAAATCAAAGCAATTCAGATTCCGATGACAGTTACGTGCCGTACGTACCTGTCAAGGAACGGAAGAAGCAACAGCTCATGAAATTAGGACGATTAGGACAGCTGAAGGATGAAGGAAATAGCGGCATGGCGGGGAAAAGTAGCAGCGAAAATGAGAAAGATGACGGGGAAGAGGATGACGGACAAGTGTGGGGTAGAAAATCAAACATTTCTCTCCTCGATCAGCATACAGAGTTGAAAAAGTTGGCAGAAGGTAAGAAAAGTAGAAGAATAATATTCTCTAAATAATTTTTAAGAATGCCTGACCAAAATATTGTAAAAATTTCGTTTTTTACATTTTCTTGAATCGAATTTGTGTGCAATTTTAGCCAAAAAAGAGAGCGCTATGGAGCGGCAATTGAAGGAAGAGGAAAAGATTCTGGAGAGCGTAGCAGAGAACAAAGCGCTGATGGGTGTAGCGGAATTGGCGAAAGGTATTCAGTACGAAGATCCGATAAAGACGAGCTGGAAACCACCAAAAGCGATACTGTCACTTGGCGAGTCACGTCACGAGAGAGTGAGACGGAAGCTCCGCATCTTGGTCGAAGGAGAAGAAGTTCCTCCGCCTCTCAAAAGTTTCAGAGACATGAAATTCCACAGGGGAATAATGCATGGTTTGGAGCAAAAAGGCATCGTCAGTCCTACGCCGATTCAGGTCCAAGGAATCCCAACTGTGTAAGAAAAGCGATTTATGCCGCAAAAAAAAACCTGAAGCGTTTTCTTGAGAAAAAAATTTAAAAAATCCACTCACTTCTGATATTTCGTTCACCTCGCAGATTATCCGGTCGTGATATGATCGGAATTGCGTTCACCGGCAGTGGTAAAACTTTGGTTTTTGTTTTACCTCTCATAATGTTTTGCCTTGAACAAGAAGTCGCCATGCCATTCACACGTAACGAAGGTCCATATGGTGAGTAGAAAACTCATTTTATGTCGAATCTCTCAAAAACCGTTGATTTCTGAATTAAATCTAAAAAGACTTACAATTTTGGTAAAATTCATGTGAATATTGATGTTGTGCAGGCTTGATTATTTGCCCATCTCGGGAGTTGGCGAAACAAACGTACGACATAGTTCAGCATTACACAGCTGCATTGAGAAGCTCCAATTGTCCAGAAATTCGGAGTTGTCTCGCGATCGGTGGAGTGCCGGTTTCCGAGTCGTTGGAAATCATAAACAGGTTACAATTGGCGTCTGAATTTTTTTTCTGTCCTATTTTTTATTCGAATATTTTATTGATTGGGGGAGGAAAAAAAATGATAAAAAATTTTGTCGCAGAGGTGTGCATATAATGGTCGCTACGCCGGGTCGGCTGATGGACATGCTCGATAAAAAAATGGTCAAGCTTAGTGTTTGTCGTTATCTGTGCATGGACGAAGCGGATCGTATGATTGACATGGGTTTCGAGGAGGACGTTCGTACGATATTCTCCTTTTTCACTGTAAGAGAAAATCCATCAAATAATTTCAGTAAAAAATTGACCAAACGAAAAAAAAAAACTCAATCGTTACCTGAAAATCGTGCAGGGTCAACGACAGACTCTTCTCTTCTCAGCGACGATGCCAAAGAAGATTCAGAATTTCGCACGTTCCGCTCTGGTAAAACCAGTGACGATAAACGTTGGTCGTGCCGGTGCGGCTTCGATGAACGTCGTACAAGAAGTCGAATACGTCAAGCAAGAGGCTAAGATCGTTTATCTACTGGAATGTCTTTGCAAAACGACACCGCCCGTCCTCATATTCGCCGAGAAAAAACAGGACGTCGATGCCATTCACGAGTATTTGTTGTTGAAAGGAGTTGAGGCTGTGGCTATCCATGGAGGAAAAGGTTCGCAGTTTTACCATTTTTTGTCAACGAACGTCTCTACTCTAAGAATAGAAAAATATCCTCCTAAACATTTTCTATCTACAGACCAAGAAGAGCGTTCACGATCAGTCGAAGCATTTCGTGCGGGCAAAAAAGATGTTCTGGTTGCTACGGACGTCGCTTCCAAAGGTCTCGATTTCGCGGACGTTCAACACGTCATAAACTACGACATGCCGGACGATGTAGAAAACTATGGTAATTTTATAATATCTTGATAAAATGAATCAAACATTTGTCTGACTTTTCATAACAATGATTAAAAAAAAAGGAAAAAAAAGAACACAGAAAAAAATCATGAAATAAATATGAACAGTGAATAAATGTAAAATAAAATTTGCACAGTTCATCGTATCGGAAGAACTGGTCGTTCCGGACGTACAGGAATAGCGACCACGTTTATAAACAAAGCCAACGACGAGTCCGTACTCCTGGATCTCAAACATTTGTTGATGGAAGCGAAACAAAAAGTACCACCGTTCCTTTTGGAATTATGCTCGGAAAACGAAAAGTACCTCAACTTGGGAGGTTCGAATTTTTCGCAAGATATTTTGACAAAATCTCCGTTTTGCTTTTACACAATTTCATCACAAATGACGCTTCTTCCAAATCACTTATTATTTTTCTTCCTTTGCAGACGAAAGGGGTTGCAGTTACTGCGGCGGTCTCGGCCACAGAATCACCGAGTGTCCCAAACTCGAAGCGATACAGAACAAACAAGCCTCGAATATTGGCCGGCGCGATTATTTGGCCAGTAACGCTGCTGATTACTAGATTTTTCATCTTCAGACTCCAATTGTAAATAACCCCGAAATAGACCGCTCGATACATTTTATGTAAGTCAATACACGATTCTTATAAAATCTTTGATCCTCGAAGCTTTTCTCAATAATTGTGCAGTTTCAATCAAGTTTATTGTTTCCGTGAAAGCGATGCCGAGCTCTCGCGCATCTGCCCCTTTTCTCGGCCACCGATTATCCACATTCCAACCGTGGCGACCAGAAAAAGTTATTCGTTACGAAAATTAGTTACGAACCAATTTTTCTATGATTTTACGACGAAAACACGTCACCGACATCTGATCCCGAGATCCTTGAGTGAAAATTCCATTTTTTTACCTTTTGGTGCACGATCGCGAGCCGTTATCGAGCCTGGTCGCTGTTTCGATCGTACAGTCGTTATTATAGAGATAGAGGAGCTAGGAGAACGTGATTTTGAGGAACGTGACCTTGAGAATAAACTCATTTTCTCCCTAAAACTTTCAAAATCAATGAAATTTTTTATTCTCTTCGCGTTCATGAGTTTCAGGCTTGCGGCGATTCGTCGGCAGGTCACGTCACGCGTGAGCAACAATAAAGCCATTAGCCATACATTAAGATTGAAGGAGCCGGCGGAACCGAAAGCAGAAATACAATAATAGAAAACTTCTGAATCGACTTATCGATTCTGCTTCGTCTGCCAGTTACTGCCGTATGAATCTGTACCGCAGAAATTAAACATTTTTTCGAAATTCGTGAAAAGCACAATTTTCAGTTTCCTCAGAAAAAGTTTTTCAAAAAGTGAAAAATAAAATGAGTGTTTAGCCGAAATATTGAATTTGAGAAACATGCATTTTCTGCTACCGCAGTTGGTCTTTTTTTCGTTTTTCCACTAAACGTGTCTGCGTGAAAAAAAAAGTAAAGTCAAGCTCTGCATCGTATGACATAGGCATTTATTTAAACAATTTTTCATCATTATTTCGAAGATTTCCGAATCCCTCGCTATATTCTTCTTGCCGGAGTGAACATTTTCATAATCTTTGGATAAATAATCGATCAAATCTTCAATAAACTGATTCGCCACACAACGAAAAATTCGTTTTCATTTTTCATCCAAGAAATTTCGATGTGACGAACGCGCCATGTTCGTTTACGCATAAGGCTGTGTCAAGGTTCGGGCTGCCTCCCCGTGAAAACTCGGCGTCAAGCCACAGGTGCTGTCCCTTAACGCGTTCTTCGTAACGGTTGTGCAAAAAAAATTTCTTCGCAAAATTTCTTCGTGATTTTGAAAATTGATCTTTACGATTTTCGAGAGGACGATGAATTGTTGGGTCGATAAATAATTATTGAAGTTTATCGTCCTGCGGTTCGGTTATTCTTAACCCTCCGCGGATGATTTGGGTCTTTTCGACCCCAACATCTATTTGTCTAAAATTTTGTCTGTCACAATGTTTTATTTAAAATGAAACAAATGCTACGCTTACAAAAACTTCAAAACTTCAAAGTAGAATCGATTGAGAGAATTCCTGAATTTTTTCCGATTTTTTGAAAACTAATTCTCGCGGTCTTATGGATTTTATAGTCTAAAATGATTTTTAACATGAAAAACAACGTCGTGGTTATAATTTGAACCCTCCGCGGATCATACGGGTCATTTCGACTCAAGCAACAACTTTTTCTCAGAAATCTTGTTTTTTCAAAACGTTTTATAAAAAAAATGGAACAAACCTCAGGATTATAAAAACTACAAAAGCTCAGAGCAGAATCAATGGAGAGCATTCCAGAATTTTTCCACTTTTTTTTTCTCTACAAAAACATGAGATTCAAGTGGCAGGACGAAAAGGACCCATATGATCCGGAATACCATAAAAAATGATATTATCTGGGAGAAGAGACAAAATTACTCCGGTGCAAGACGACAGTTGAAAATTCATGAGAGTAGACGTCAATATATTATTTCCGATATGTTTATCGTCACGTGACCTCACGCTCCACTGAACTGTGAAGTTCCCTTGCGTACGGCTGATGTTAACAGGATGTAACTCCTTGCTAAGCTTGAGTGCTGGGTCGGGCTGGATATACAGTAGTATTACTCCTAGGAGGTGAGGCCTGACCATTCCTCGATCGCTCTACTGTCAATGCCTGACCAGCATTTACCAGTAGATATAAACCCATTGTGTCTGCACAAGGGGTTAGTATATCTTACGTCTGACAGAGTCTGAGCAATGGGCAACCTGATTCACTAATGTAACAGGGCTAAGGGAAGTTGGCACGTGCACTATACGGGGTGTCACTATTGTCCCAAAGTGTATAGTCCGAATCGTAATTATTGCTTGCGCAATTTGACGTAAAACTCATTCACAAAATCTCAAGAAAAGAATTGATTGGAGAATCGATTCTTTTTAATAAATTATCATCGAGTGGAGATGTGGAAAGCTTTCGTACGAATGACACGTACCAAAATCACTTTTTTTTGTTGTTGTAAAATTAATAAATACGTTTATTTCTATAACATTTAACAATTTGCACGAGTGTCAAGTAGAAAAGAACGATTCAGTGAGTTTCGAGCAGGAGTAGACAAACCGAGTAAGATTTGCTGAGTATCTGCGAGTGACGAATATGAATTTTATAAAATGGAAATTTTCACGAAAGAATATCGAGTCTGGAATTTGTCGTTTTTTTTTTAAGCGAAATTCCCATTGCCCATTTGGATCGTGCAGAAAAGTTTTTTCACGGCGCTCCTCCGCGCATGCCAATTCTCATGGAATGCATCGTGGGTTACCTTCGTGCTCTGTGACCCAGGAACGATCGAAACATATGAAAATTTTGTTTACCCTTTTTCGCCACAAGAGAATTTCGTTTATTGACTCATTAATAAAAATTTACCACATCGCGTAACTCTTGAATGCATGAACATAGCAGAAACAGTTGAAGAATGCAAGCCAAAGCGTATACGAAATACGCAGCTTTTTTAACCGGAGCACTCTCGAACTGTGGAAAACGGAGAAAAAAAAATCATTTGAAAAAAATTATTCCAATTTCAATAAAATCTTTAATACGAATGTGAAAGGAAGACACTTCGTGCCTCTTACTCACCGTTATAATCCCAAATCCTAGGAAACATAACTTCAATATGCACGAGACATACGTCGTGCCAATATGAAGAGCCAATATATCGGAAAGCTTATGACCGATTCTATACAGAAATATTTCACTTACTCGCTACATATTTATTTTATTTTAATTTTTAATTTAAAAAGCAGTTTCATCGAGAAATTATTTCAAACGTTCTGCATCGCGAGATTGATTATTCAATATATGGCACAATAATGTCGACAGGGATAAAATAAATTCGCGACACGGACGCTCATACAAATTAATTCGATCTCAGCTGTGAGTTTTTAATCGTTTTTATGCGAGCTTTATTTCATGATCGAATCGCCCAAATAGTCGAACGGTCGACATTTATTTGCGATCGTTCGAAAGCTCCCGAATTGTATGAGATTTCTTCGTGCTTATTTTCACACTCGCAAATTCCTTAATATCAATGAAACGGTGATTTTTTTACATCGATTAAATAATGATAAAAAAAAAAAATACGTAAAGCGGTGAAAATTGAAGAATATGAGTAAAGCACAACTCTAGAAATTATGAATACTCTATAATTGCACAGTGATGTCGAATGCAATTCTGCAGTGCATCGATGACCCATAACTCGTCGTCTTCTTGACTCAGCACGTTGGACAACTGCCCTCTGACGTATTTATATTGTGCTGACAAGACTGCGATGAAGTGAGTGATGTAAACATGTATGCTGATTTTGCCGAAGGAAATAAACGAAGCACCGAAAACTTGTAGCATTACGCCAGCGATAAAAACGTTTACGGTGAACGGTTCTCCAGGAAAATAAGCTGGGGCGGCATAATCGGCGTATGTGAATTGATCATTATTAAAAATTATAAAAATCGGTCCTGCTGACCAAGAAGCAGCTGTTATGAGGCACACTATTAAACACGTAAAACTGTAATCCTTTTCTATAAGGCTCGATAGTATCGGCCACGATATTTCTCAAGGCGACCGAATCAATCAGAGTCTGATTATACTTTTTGATCAAATCTCGCAAATCGTTCTGACGTAAATTCAGATAAACCGTAGGAATTATTAATTCGATAAAAACGGCAACTGCCGCACCCGATTTTTTCAATGCCTCTTCGGTCGTCAAGTTCGCAAAATACAAAGAGCCCGATACCACTGTCAAGAAGTAAGTCATCTTAATGACCCATACGAAAATCACCCACGCGAGTGGAATCCCGTTCAAGTCGCTTCTTTTATCACTCAGCGGAAAAATATTGCCGGACAACAAATTCGTCACGATGTTCAGTTGGTTCGAGCTCCGAAAAAAACCACTCTCTTCCATCTTATTTATTGAATTTTCAATGCTACAAAAATGATTTACGCAAACGTTTGTTGCCTGTGATGCTTCTACTCGGCTGCGAGATTTGTTACCAACTTAGTGCAAAAAATTCCACCGTGGACAATGGACAACGTCCCGTTTGAATCATTAGCTATTCTCTCTGTAAAAATCCCATGGAACATTGCCCTGCGACTCGCGAACGTACGTGTTTATCAAATACGCGATAAGTGCAGCACAAACACAAGTGCAACAGTTTTCACAATTGGGCTAGGCATTTTTCTTCCCTTTCATGTGAAATGACGTCTTTATCTGTGTTTTTATACAATAATCGCGTAATTAGTATAATTTCCATTTTATGTACATCAGCTTCGTTCTTTCTCGTATTACTGATTGATGGTGATTGCAGGGCTTTCCATTTTTTAATCACAAAGTGTAGTATGCCAAAAGGTGCTTTGAACAATGTCTCTCTGCTTCATCCGATTATTATTTTTCTTCGAACAGTCACCGAACGAATAGCTCTTTGCGTTGTTAAGTCTTAATGACTCGCAACCTGCTCCCCGCTCGAACTTGCTCCCCGTGCATCAGGCAAAAGACGAGGAAAGAGAGCAGAAAATTGCCTCAAGGGTGGGAGGACAATACCTGACAGTCAGGTGGGAGTGGAGTCTGCCTTCAATACCATTGCCCATTTCCATCGTGCAAAAAATGTTTTCCACGGCGCTAGTCCGCGCATGACCATTCTTATGGAATGCATCGTGCGTTACTCTCATGCTCTGTAAACCAGAACGAAGCGTAACATAAACATTTTGTTTCCGCTTTTTCGTCACAAGAGAATTTTGTTTATTGACTCATTGATAAAAATGTATCACACATCGCGTAACTCTTGAATGCAAGAACATAGCAGAAACCGTTGTAGTATGCACTTTTTCAACCGGAGCACTCTCAAACTGCGGAGGATGGAGATATCGATAGGCTACGCTTACGTTTTTCCTGTTGTCTATTTTGAACCTTCGACGGTCTCACAGGAAAGATAAAGGGATTTCGATTTCTTTTCGAAATGTGCTCAATGAGAAAATTTTAATATCGACCACCGGTCAACCAATGAAGTGAAGTTAATCCAGAAAATTTGAATAAAATTATCAAAATGATGGAATTAAAGAAAAAAAAAAAAAATAAACATCATGCAATTACTGAAATATTCACGAACATTGTTCATCTCGGTTATCAATACTGATTAGCATCTTTTCATTATATCCTTTTTCTTTCTTTGGTTCGTGCGTGTGGGACTAGAGACACTCGCACGGTCGAAATGGAACTAACTCATGCAGTTGGTTTATGACTGAGTGTTCTATACAAAAATGACATTTGATTCTGGTTCCTGAATTATTGCCAGTGTATCACGCAATTTATTACCGAATTTTTCATTTTTATAATCTTCAAACTTAATCAACACTCGTTCCGATCTCACTGAATTTAACTATATGATAAAGAATATTTCATCAATTTCATTTTCGTTTTAGAACTCATTTCACAAGTCACTTGTATTTTCCATGAAGAATATTCCTGGTAGGATTGTTCAGTTGACTTTAAGGAGAAGTAGACAAACCGAGTACGATTTGCTGAGTATCTGAGTAGCACAAAAATGATGATACCATTAAATGAATATACGAAAAAAAAAAATAATCATATCGATAAGTAAAGTGCGTGGATTATCATTCACCACTCCGACTGTTGGCACGATGAGATCGACGATCTGATAAGCACTAAGTCGGCATCCCATTTGTGAGCTCATTTCTATAATGCAAAAAATTTTTTTCACGCTATTACCACGTCCGTGCCAGTTTTCATGGAACGCATCGTCAGTTACCGACGTGCTCTGAATTAAAAAAGACGTCAATACACGCGCGATTAATCTTTTTTTTTAAAACTTCACAGCCAAGGAAATTTTATTTCCTCATTGCGACCGCTCGACGGAACTAATTACCACGTCAAGTAATTCCTGAACACAGGAGCACAGTAGAAAAATTTGAAGTAAACAACCTATAGCGTAAACCACGTAGGTAGCCTTTTCGATGTTTGCACTTCCAAACTGTGAAAAAAATCATTCAATGATAAAAATTGATCGATGAATACTATGAGGAGAGAAAATAACATGAAGAAATATTTTTCGTAGCAGTTGTATTGAAATTTCTTCGTTCTTTACTTACTGTTATAACTCCAAATGCTAAGAAACACAACTTGAATCTGCAGAGAATATATGTTGTACCAATTTGAAGCGCCAATATATCTCCAAGATCTTGCCCAATTCTAGAAATTCATTTTACTCATTCTCTCGACTGGTATCCAAGTGATCTCGATTATATCTATACATGACAATGTATTTCATTGCACCGAATGACCATATGAGGTTACAAACAATAATTAGCCAGCACACACATTACGTTTAGGAGCTTTAAAAAGTATTATAAATCGTCATTATAATCCAATCTCAAGCAACGAAACCAAAGACTTGATGACATATCGATTTGAAGGAGGCTCTCGCGTTCGGTAATTATTTAGAAAAATTAAGGCTTTACCCTTTGAACAGTTTGAAGAAGCTTTTTCAAGGAATGATTTCGTGCACAGGATTTTTTATAAGAAAATGTTATACTATTGGATTCGACTGTCGACTCCAAAATCAGTAGCAAATTTCAAAATAATCGCACGTGAGGAGCAAGCCTGTCGTTTTTCTATGTCAGGGCGCGAGACCTTGATAAAATTACAATGATTATTATTTTCTAATGTTTGGATTTATGTAGAAAAATGAATGAACAGTGATCGCACTTCTAGAGTGTTACTCAAGAAAATATGAGTACTCAATGATGGCGCAGTGATGTCCGATGCACTTGTGAAGGGCTCGAATAACCGATAGTTCGTCCTCTTGATTATTCTCCCGACTGAGAGCTTGGGTTACCAGCGTACGGACGTATTTATATTCAGCTGCCAAGACCGCAATTAAGTGATTAATGTAGACGTCAATGCTGATTTTTCCAACGGTAATGAAAAAAGATCCGACTGTTTGGGAAATTACGGTAATGCGAAAAATATTGGAATCGAATGGTGCGCCGGGAAAATATGCAGGTGCCGAGAAATCGGCATATGTGTATTGTACTTTATTGGATATTGTAAGAAGAGGTGTTCCGGCCCAAGCCGTAACGGCAATGGCACACGCAATGATATAAAATTTTAAGCCTTTTTTGTAAGGTTCTATTGTAGCGAGTACGAGTTTTCTGAGCTCATCAGAATCGACGAGAATACTGTTGTACTTGTTTATCAAATTTTGCAAATCTTCTCGCCGTAGATTTAAATAAATCACTGGTATTACCGATTCAACACACACCGATATACCAGGACCTGATTTGTTTATTCTTTCTCGTAATGGCAGATCTGCGAAATACAGCGATCCTGACATTACTGTGAAGATGGTCGTGATTCTCATGCTCCACACAAAAATCACCCACAAAATCGAAATAAACGTTAGATTTCTTTTTTCTTCTCCGAGCGGAAAAATGTTACCCGAAAAAAAATTGACGAAAATGTTGAATTTATTCGCGCTACGGAAATACCGAGTTCTCTCCATGCTCACGATTTTGAGACACTCCTCGAACTATAAGGCTATTCGAACTCTTGGGCTTATTCCGAGTTTTGTATACGGAGGGGTTGTATTTGGGACGACCTTCATCGACGACTGACTAGAACCGAGTCCAAGAGTTGCTCAGCTGCGTCGATATTCCATAATTAGACATTCTCTTTGTAATCCCTTCGTGTTTTCTATCACAGAACTAAATGCCATGCTAGGACGTACGAGTTCTTAGGA
>JAPYYS010000847.1:0-141714 GCA_030522525.1 Campopleginae sp. 14b | reverse complement strand
AAATGTACAGATTGGAAAATTTCTAATTCCACAGTTTTTCATGCGGAGTATCTTGCGCGCGCGCATACACACACACACACACGCACAGCATTTAAGAAAAAAATTTAAATATCCGAAAGACACGCGCGCACGTACCCACTCACAGGCACAAAGGGTTCAATTTTTTTTTTCAAATTCACACAACATTTGCACACACGCTCGGACACGCGGAACATTCAAAGAAAAGTAAAAAAAAACCGAAGTCCTTCATGAACCCGTGATACAAAAAAATGTCTCTCTTGTGTCTTCCTCATTCCGTGTTTACCGGAATCTAGCTGAATTTTTTGTTAAAATCATCTGCATGCAGAGCATTGGAAAATGGCAAGAAAACGATGATTTCAACAATAAAGAAAAGGGTTGTCGATCAAAAACACCATTTGAGATAAAAAATTTCAGCCGAATTCTTATTTTTCATTTTTTCGAATTTTTTTTTTTTTTTTACTCCAAAAGTTGGTTGTCTCTTAATTTTCCGATTTGCCCGGGTGTTCCGCAGACGGTTAGCAGCGCGCTCGATCGATTTGCACATCGCGACGGGAAAGCTCTTTCGCGCAATTACCCGTCCCGCTTCTTGCCTCCGCGTGTACGACCGCCCGCTGAATATGTATATCGAGGTAGTGAAACGCTTGTGCGATAGAACGAGAGACTCGCCAGTGCATTGGCCTTGGAAGCTCGCCAATAGATTAATAGACTCGGAGTGATGCTCGAACTTTTGGGCTCTCGCTCTTCATATGCTCTTGAGTCTTCGAGCCTCTCGATTTCTCAGTCTCCCCACATTTTTCTATCTCTCTGCCATACATTTCTGTGTCTCTTTCTTTTTCTTTGTGTTTCTTCCTCATCTCCCTCTGTATCCATTTATTTTTCTCTATCTCGCGTCCATTCTCTTTCGCTCTGCAATTACATATGCGCGAGAGAGCGAAAAGGGCGAATGCTCGTATAGGATCGAACGAGCCAGAGAGACATCAGTCACGTAAAGATCACATTACGGGAAATGACGATGGTAAAAATCACAGAGCGTCGGGTGACTCTCAGCGATGCTAACGCGCGCGCGGCCTCTCGTCCGAGAGCATGATTCGGACGATCTTCCCCCACGGGCATCGCGTAATCACTCTTTTTTTCGACACTCGACGTTCTTTCTCATTCCCTGTCCGCATTTCACCCATTTCGTCTCTATACACGACAATTTTTTCACGAAAAATAAATTTCATGTGCGTTCGACTTTGAACGTCTCACTTTTTCCTTACTCTCTGCTTCAGACCTCCATTCGATGCGTGCTTCCTGGGTCAGTAGCTCATTCCCTCACATCAATCACTTTTTTGTCAAGCCGCGGTCAATTGGCTTCAGCAAAAATTCGATCGTTATGTGAGTAGAAAGTTCGCTAATGATGATCATTCCGTAATTAAACTTCGTGCACTATCCCACGAGACGAAAATCGTCATTTTTAAGAAAAAATATTTAGCACTCTGATTCCTTCCTCGTGTTCGTGCTCAATTGACAATCTTATTCTTGCTCTTCATTGCATCAAAACAGCTGCAGGTTTTCGTGGGAATTGCACACATTTTTGTTGAATTTTCTCTCTCAGAGAGAAGGAGGGAGAGAGAGAGATGTGGAATAATTGACAGACTCGTTCACGTAAAACTTACAGTGACTTTTCGATGTATGAAAATTCTCTTTGCCTTTATCCGATGAGGAAAAACATGAAACGTCAAAAGATTCGTGAAATATGGGGCTGAGAATTGATAGGGAATGTGCCATCGCGCGGAGTAAGATTAATTCGCCCATGGGACGTTTGACGATTAGAGGGCTCGGCACACTTTGGTAAAAGCATCTTAATAGATTATGCATCGAACGCGGAGGAGGACTCCAAATCCAGTAGCTCAGGATGGATCACAAGTTTCTATTCGAGTCCTCGCGGTCATCAATTCCTCGATCGACGTTCGTCATTCATTCAGATTAGACGAAGAGTACGTTCGTTTCTTGTGCTTGCAGTAGCGAATCGAGTTGGACAATTATTTCAGCCATGGAAATCGCGAATTCGTAACCTTTCGAGCGATGATTTTTCTTTCCATGCAACTGGCTGGATTTTTTTTACGTAAGAAAAATGTAAAGAAAAAAAAATGATGAAAAATTAATCGAAGCCTCGTTTGAATGCAATTTTCTAGGGAAACGTTGGCGTAAGGACCACAATCGTGAAGCGAAAGGTATATATAAGAGGTCGAGCGCGATGATACGATTACCATGTGCATGAAAGGGGAGTCATCGTAGACGATGGTCATCGGTGGTGTGTCCGCTTCGTGGTCGCGATTTCAAGAAGAGCGCAAAAATAATTCATGTAATCTGGCTTTGGCTTTGGCAGAGAGAGGCCGGGGTAAAACCGCTTGACCTCTCCCTGGCATAATGTTCTAACCCTAGAATTACCGAAAATCCGTTTTAAGAGGGAAGAAGAAAGAAATCTCTATAGAGAGGCCAGAGAGCGGAGAAAGGGAGGGGTGGGGTGGGGGGTGAAATACGAAAACCAAAAGGCGAATTACCTGTATTACATCAAAAGGTGGAACGTGAAGAGGAATGCTTTTGTCCAGAGACGTGACTATCAGGTGAATGCTTTTCCCCCATACATGTGTGACCGGAACATGTAATTTTACTATTACTGGTTAATCTGTTGACATTAGAGCTAGAGGAGACTCGGAATGTTGGAGAGTCGAGTTAATAATATTTGCGAGCGGTTAGATAGGGCTAGTCTGGACCACAGTGGCCATTATGTTAAACAGTTCGAGCTATATTCTAAACGATTTTTTGCCTCTCAAGGCGTCTAGCATTCGAGGCAACTGCGGAGAGAGAGCTGCGCTTGTCGATTATTCTAATCGTGTCTCTTCGCAAAGGAACAAAAATGAAAAAGTAGCCATTTCGGAAATGCGAGCATGCGTATACGAATTTAGCGGCAAAATTAGTGGAAAAGACTTCGGAATTATGGCAAAACGACTACCTGGGTATAAATGGAGAATCAGCAGAGCCTCGTTGTTATTTTTGTTTTCGTGCTGCTTGGAAACGTCCGGCTTTTCGGTGAATATAAAGCGTGATTCTGCCTCGGGCACAAACATTTCGCAATCGTCCAGCAGCGCAGCTAGGATTAATATATATATTTCTTTTGGTCTCCCTTGCCGGAATGGAAACGTGGAGATGTATCAATGACGCGCGTGTCCTCGAAGCGAATCATTTCGTTCGTACGTATGATTTTTTTGTTTTTTTTTTGTTTTTTCATTCCTTCTTTTTTCCTACAATGGACAACGTTCACCTCTCATTGTCGTGCTCGTTACGTCACAATTGTGTCAGCCAGACGTTGATTGTGTGGACGCCGCGTTGCTGGTTGTCACGATCACCAATAGATTACAACCGGACGTGTGACGCTGTGGCCTTCTCGCAATTAAAATCGTTTGAGCGATCTCGGCGCGGATCTACACATATTTCTGTGAATCGCTGATAAACAAATGGCCTTAGCCGACGCGGAAAGCGATTTCTGTTACGTCTCTTCGACGCCTAACCATCGATCGTGAACAAATCAGAATTTTGTTTTCTTTTTTTTTTCGTTATTCTGTCGTCCGTAGCCAAAGATCCGATAAACCTCCGTTGTCGTGGTACACGAGTGATACAATGATTCAAGGTGACAGTTCGCGCGGGGTCGTCACTTTTGTTGACACTGACGCTCGCTCAATGGCCATCGACAATTATGGAGACCATTTTGGATTTCATACTCGCTGCGGAGGATGGATTCTTACGAGACAGTCAGGCTTGATGACTCTCACTTTCAATTCCTCTCTTTTGCTCTTTCTCTCGGGCTCTGGGAGCTGAGCTAGTTAATACAACACAATGTATAATGTGCTGGACTCTCGGGAGAATATATTTCGACACGGCGAATGATGACTAGCGATTGTCAGGCTTTGAGACGATGGCGTTGAGTTCTCCCCTCTCTTACCGCCTCCCGCTCTTCGCATGGGAAAGAAAAGAAATATCCGTGTATAGTGAGATAATAATTGATGGGTCGCTCCTCGAATCTCCCACAAAGAACCACCGAGCCCTCACTCTTCAGAGACCTTCACGACATATTATACACATACAGACGTGTCACACGTACACATGACCAACCATCATCCGAGTCTCTTGAATAAATTCCCTCAAATCATATCCTCCTGTCATTTTCCAAGGTCTCATACATGATGACACAGACATCAAGAGGAAGGGCTATTAAGATTACGAAGGGACACAGCTCGGTTGTCGTATAAAAACCACACTGCCTATCTTCCTTGAAATATTTCGTCAGAAATAAAAATCAAACTCTTGACGTTCGTTCAATTGTCCAAAAATCAACTCGCGGTATCAATATTTGTACGCACATGGATAGAAATCCTTTGAAATAACAATGACGGGCCATTTTCCATTCAGGATCCTCGCGTCTCAGTAACAATTTCCATTGTGGACATTGAGTTGCTTCGACACTTGAAAAAATTGCAAAACTAAAACTAACTAATCAATAGATCGAAGTTGAAAGCTCTGGACGGCAAAAAAAATGGTCAGAAAAGTATTTCCAACAATTTATTCGTCCGCTGTCTTACGTAACTCGAGATGATAGCGTGGCCCTTCCAGTGGCAATTTTTTACTCGCTGGAAGTCAAAAGTCGCCGATGTCATTAACAAATATTATTTCTACAAGGTTGTTGCCGCACTTTTCGGCGTCAAGAGATAATGGATCGATCATCAAAGTAAATGGTGCTTATGAGAATTCGTTGTTTCACCATCACATGGATTATTACAGATCATTATACACATGTGTTTTCGTTGATTGTTTTACACCGACGTCCTTGTCGTCAAGGAAATAGCATGCATTAAAAATATTATCATCATCTATCTCCGATGTTTAAAAAAACGTGACGCGTTGGGCCATCGATTTGATGAGGATTATTACAACAGATTTTTTCAATCACGGCAATACTTATATACGCAATCGTTGCATCGCGATGAGGACACTCGTAGTCCCCGGTTGGAAAATGGGCTCAAGAGTTTATGGGAATTAAGCTCGAACCTTACGTAAACCCATCGATTCATCATTTAACATAATTTTTTTGCTTAAAGTCGAAATTTTGAGTCAAGCATCGATTACGAGTCTCAAGGATTCTTACTGACTCTCTCGAATAGAATTATATCGATAGAGCAAAGAACTTGGAAGCCCAAAAATTCGCGAGACAAAAATCGAAATTTCATTCTGAGTGGCTCTCGTGATTTCACAGTTAAAAAAAGAAACATGCGAAAGAAATGACGTTCGATGCGGAAACGAGGCAGGAACTGGATGAGGGAGGAGTTCCTGCTGTCGCTGTTGCTGTGGGAGGCTCAAGGATCTGTAAAGTTTGTGAAGACGTGAGCAGAAGGTGCGAGATGGAACACAACAATGCGAGTGCCATCAATGAGATTGTGGTGCGTATGACGAAGAGTATGATGAGGATGACAACGACAAGGATATCTTGGCGGGTCACCCTGACGGATGGTACGGAAAAGTGGTCATCCGCTGGTGTCGGCACGGAGGCACAAATTACAGGCGATTGCTCGTACCTCTTGAGACCATCGCCGCCAGAGTTCTTTTCTGTCGAGAGCAGGGTGACAGGACACCTCCACACACCTGACGTATTTTTCAACGATCCTCCATCGCACATTGGTGTGAAAGTTTCAAAAAATAAATAACATTATGTTGCCCCACAAGGCGTTTTAGCAGTCGATCGGCCTCGAGTACACAAAATTGCCGAAGATCGAGCCCCAGCGATGCGAGAACACGCTGAGACCTCAAGAAAGTGTCATGAGAAGACAAATTTCGTGAATCATTCCATCGAATTGGCAGCTTCAGAGCCGCACGAGACTTTACGCCTTTGCGTTTTACCAGCTGGCAAAGAATAGATGACAGAATGAAGCGCAGCAGAGGCGAGAAGGATGAGCGTGTGAAGTCTCCGAGAACGGGTTGGGATCTCGTTAGCCCGAATGATAAGTCGGAGCAATTTCACAGCTTGAAGCGCCGACTGACACGGAAACCTCTCACGGTGGGATTTTCAGTGTGAGAGAGGGTCGCTCGTTCACGTTTGTCCCATTTGCTTTGCAAATTCTTCACCATTTTTTTTCTTCAAGTTATCACCAAGCTTTTGAATTATTTATCATAAAACTGGCCAATCAACGATTCAATCAATAATCTTATTGTTGAACCACTGTGGGAAAATACTTGGCATCTTCCTTCCTGCGACTTTCCTATCATCAGACAGTCAAGCCAGCAGAGCGAACGAGAGAGGGGGGGGGGGGGGGAGAAGGGGGGGGGGGGGGGGGGGGAGGGGGGGGGGGGGGGGGGGGGGGGAGAAAGAGCAGAGAGTGAGAGAGAAAGGTGGGGATGACACTTAAAATCAGAGTAATGTACAAATCGCGTACCGAGGGTCACTCAGCAATAGCGGTGGCAGTTGCCAGGCAACGGGCTAATTAGCCCACCCAGCCCCTCTTTCAAGTGGACACTCAACTCGGTACTTGGTAGGGTGAACGTAGCGTTCAGTGGGCAAGCAGTTCTCCGATCGCTATAGAACTGTCCGGCCTTCCAATTCATTCGCTTTTTCATTTATTTTGTTTTCTTTACCATCTTCAGGACAATCAAAGCTCATTTCCATAAAGGATGGATTCTCCGGTGAAAACTGTAAAGACATCAGCTCAAAAGATCTAATTAAGTAATCGGTACAATATTGCCCCCTGCTGCCCAACACGATTCTCCGCATCCATGCAGATCTTCGTGACTGCTCTCGTAATTAATCCTCTTACGAGTCTAATCCTTTTCAATCGATCAACAAAAGCACCATCATTGTCCCTGTTAATGAACGGCTCATGCCATATTTTTTTAGCAACTACGAGATCCTCCAAAACTTGACATCGTTTTCCTTCCGGCCTCCCATCGACTAAGTGAACTGATAAAATATTTACGTACGTGAGATTTATCTCTAGGACTGATCCAGAAAGTATTCACGTAGTTTTACTCGTTTGACACGTGAACCGAGTCGAACGATTGTTGGAAAATTCTTCTTAATAAGTCAAACGCCCGATGAAGGATAAAGAACAGCAAAATATAATTAAGGGCGAGAGAAGACGCAACAATGTGCGTAGGATAGGCTGCTGGTTAATGCAAAGCCTGCTGGGAGACGCAAGATCGCGGTTCATAACCGTTCGTAGCATCCATACGTATATTGACGTATTCATGTATATAAGTATAGATGTTTGGGTAGATTCATGGAGCAGGGGCCGGCGACTTGCTGGAGCACAGGGCTACAGGTGCTCTCAAGGCGGACGCTCGTAAAGATGCAAATATTGAAAGGGGGGACAGACCGAAAGAGCGAGATGGACTCGTCAGCGACCTGTCAAAGAGTTGGCGAATACGAGACCATCGTCGAAGAGAGAGAGAGAGAGAGAGGGAGCGAGAGAGATATGAACGAGAATATAGTCCGAGTTCGGAGAATGTGTGTTACACTATAATATAAAGAATCGAGCGTAAGAAAGTAAAGGACGTAAGGGAAGAATTTTACAAGGTTGAGTCTGGAAGGCGAAGGCTTTCTTGTATCCTGGCGTTGCACATCTATATCGTGAAGAAGGAATGAGGCTATATGGACATACTGAAATGCTAGTGCCCGGCAGCGATGGGTTCTTTGGTCGTGGGCTGGTGGCCCGTGGTTCTCTCACTACAGGCAATATTATGTTGCGGTCGTAAGATAAACAGCGTAAAACTCATACACGCTAACTTTCCTATATACCGGTCCAGGATCCTCCGCTTTGGTAACATGCAGCAGGGTTCTGAACAACATACAGACGCACCAATACTTGGATTACATATTCATCGAAAATTGTATTGGAGAGCACCGTATTACACTCGAGATCCTAAAATAAGGTACGAGATCCCATAACTCAACCGCCCGAGATCCATCAGCATCCAATTCGACTCCGAATACCATCTGATCCCGTTTGTATTCGCTCGACAAACATTCACCTAATCTTTGCATTTTCTTGCTCTTTATTTTTGCCCCATTTTATTTCGACGCCATCATTCTTCCTCCTTTTGCCCTTGCCTCATTCGTTGCTATTCTTTGCCCCGGGTTTCGTTTCATTCGCACTTGCTCACTTTTGTCACGATCTTCGAGACGAAAATTGAGAGGACAGAAGTGACGAAATCTAAGAAAAAGTCAACAGACAGCAATTGCATGGACTTTTCTCAAGATTTTCGCCTTTTATTTGATGGTTTTACCGTCAGTGTGTTTTCCGATGGTTCGTCCCCGCGCGAGCCTCGTCTTTATTTAGGGTTCGCAGAATAAATACGACCGGAGAATTCCTAAAAAAAAATATGCAGCCTCAGAGGTTGCGCTTCTGTTTCGGAGTCGCTCAGATTATAGTCGGCAGGTTCGCGTTCGTCCATCTCGTTTTACATGATCGTAGGGCAGTCATGGAGTTCCTCTACAAGCGAAATGACCATCATCTCGAGTGTGGACTAAGCAAGAAAAGCTGCGGGTGTCATTTGGTGTGAATAAATAAATAAATGAATAGTCAACCTCAGGCCAGGTACGATGTTTTGTTGTTTTTTCGTCCAAGTCACACCTTTCCAGAGCTATTCGTATATTAGGGCGAACAAGGCTAACAGGGGCGTGATGATGTGAAGATCGAGAGCCAGCACAAGTGCAGACCCAAAGATCTTTCGTTGTTAAAGCTATTTTACGAAAGAATTAAACTCGCAGTGACCGAGCACACCAGCGCTGATGAAGGAAGAAAAAAGAGGGAGAAACCAGCGAGTAATCCCGGGTCAAGCCGAAAAAAAAATTTGTTGTTTCAAGAGAGCGTGAAACGTGACAGGTGTTGCATGCCACGGGAGGCAACACCACAGCCGCAGGTGCCATAACGCGTTAAATATATTTCGCTGTAAATATCACGCTGCACGAGTCGGACAGATGACATGCTCCAATTGTACTTATTCGCTGCATACCTAAACTGTCTTTTCAACCCCTTAAATCTTCCCTCTGGCATAGAATTATTAATAATCGATGTCTCCTCTTTTTTAAATCTCAACGAGTCGGAAAATACGATGAATGAAAAAAATCGTTAATAGAAAAAGAATCGGGTCTGAGTGTCAATCATTGAGATCAAATTTAAATGAGAATTCTTCGAGTTATCTTTGAATTGCTGACTGATATGAACGAGTGTATAGTAGGGCAGGCTGGGCGAACGATTTCTGAAGGAAAATATGAAGAATCTTGCCGGAGCATCATTTGGGAAGACATTTGAGGCTGTTTCCCATGAAGCCTCTGAATTCCGGTAACTCCGGGGCAATAAAACTGCAAATACGTGAAAAACAAATGAGATAGAAAATGAATATCAATCTGGCAAAATCAGAGTAAGTTTATGGCGCAATATGCAATTATAGCTCGTTAATCGAATGGAAAGCAGCTTGTTTTTCTCACTGGCCATAAGCCTGTGATCATTACACTTCTTCGACTGTCTATAATATATATGTATCTATGTATGTATGTGTGTGGTATAATTCTCAATGACCCGGAGACCGCATGATCGTCGTAAATCGCGACCGCAGAGCGGATCATCATCCGACGTCCCAGGGAATCTCCAACCCTCTTTCTTGCCTGTTCTCTCTCTCTCTCTCTCTCTCTCTCTCTCTCTCTCTCTCTCCCTTCTGCGTTTTCTTGTCGTCTCTATCTTGTCCTGGTCGCAGTTTGAAATTGGGTGCAGCGTCTTGGCGTCGGCGTCGTAAATCGACGGATCGGGTCTTTCCTCTTCGTGTTTTCGCGTTGCATTATACATCTCCATGGCAGGAATACAGGCTGTCACAAAAGTTAAGCTCTTCCGTATAGTATAGGCGAAAAGATTTTTCCAGATTTACGATTCAGTGTCGAAAGTATTGACCTTGAACATTTTGTAACTATAACTCCTTCACGCACATGAGAGTCGATGCAGTTCTAAGACACAATTTCCTTATTCATACGATTCAATGTCAATCTCTGGATTGTCGAACGTCGATTAAACCAATAAATACAAACTAATGGCTGAAGAATTTTTTGATGGTATACCCGACCGATCTCTCGGCCTATTCAGCAAGTTTTGGAGAACGCTGTACCCTTGGGAATAGATGCTGTATAAACCTGGTGCGGATATGATGGTGGTAAGGATCATAAGGTTGGTGCGTGGCGAACGCGGATGCGCAGCGTCTCCTCGGGTAATTGGTATTAAACGACGACGCGGTCCCGTCCATCCGCGATCGCGTGTCTCGTAACGGCCGATAAAATTTCTTTTTTACGATCGAACGAGCTCTCGCCAAGTCTCGCGGTAGGAGGTGCTTTCCTGTGTGTTCTATATAGAGACAAAACTCAGGATGTCGCTGTCCTGAACCATCCCAGGTGATCCTGATATTTTTTCAAATCCTTGCCAAATCCAGACAACAAACCCAATTAGGAGCAATCAAACCCAATTAGGAAAACTGATAATTTTCCATCGAATTTCGAGAATAAAAACAGTTGCCCTTCGAATTATTGAGTATTTTCGTTTTCTAAACATTTTCCGGTTCAACTTGAAACCATTTTTTTTTTGTTCTAATCCGATTCAGAGCTCCGGTCCATTTTTCCCAACCGATTTCCACGCGCAAACCAATCCACATGGTTTCATTGACGGTAATAAAAAAGTTAAAAAAAAGCGAAGCTCATTATGGACTTGTCAATATTTTCTCATGATCCACGTCCAGTTGGACGAGAGTCCAGTCCGATTGCCGTTCTTTGTACTTTCAATCACGCTTTCAGTTTTTTTCTTCCGGCGTCATACTCGTCGTCGTCTCGCGCCATCGAGAATTCAATTTGCAGAACGACCGTGCACTTCTTGTACTCGGTGATGATCTTTATGCTCCTGATGTTGCTACTTAAGAATATACATATATACCAATGGATAAAAGCTGATTTACTCTAGCATGGCTTTGTATCTCAGTTACAAGAGAGCAGGCTCCATCTTACTCTTTGCAATGTCGTAAATGTGTGTGTGTGTATGGCATCTGTACGTCGACATAAATAAATATAGAAATAAATTCCATGTCTAATGCCAGATCAAAACAATAAAAGAACAGTTAGTCGTTAAATCTTTGGTATGTTTATTAAATGAACAATAAAAAATTGCATTTTATATTTTATTCATAATTGTGCTAATGTCTATATGCATGGATCGCAGGCATTTATGGAAATTTGAGCGAAACTTTAGGCGTTTTCACCAAGATATTGACTTTAAAGTCTCTAACTTGGTCGACGCTGGAAACTAAGAAAATAATTGCCTTCTATTCGCAGAGAGCGATACATGGGCAAGCTGGTGCATGGCACAGCGGTTACCCAACCATGTATTGACCTCAGTCGAGGCCGCTTAATTCGGAGATCGACGGATTCGTGCCTGCTGGCGCCCATAAAATTAATTTGCTTCACTGTATACACCTGATGAAATAATATTTCGTTTTCGTGTAAATATTATCGACAGCCTGGTTTGCCTGTTTATTGGAAAATATACGAATTATTTAAAAATTGGCGAATCTTTATGTGAGATCGTAGCCATTCTGGGGCTGCGAGGGCTCCTCATTCCTCCTTGAAAGACACTTTATCGAGTCGTTTGATCGGGAACGGTTAACTTGACGGGAAAAAAAAAAAAAAAATCGCACGTACGCCATGAAGATAATTAATCGGCTGCATATTTCACGTTTTTGAATATTTACGAGTTCAACTTTACACGATACACTCTGTGAAATGGTCGAATTCAATTTATACGTCCAGGCTTTTGGATACTTTTATACACACGCCTCATCAGGTATTTCGAATTATGTATGAAGATGTTTATATCTGTGGGTATAAACGGGTTCCCGAGGAACGGTCAATGTGTGGCGATGAACAGCGACGACACAAACATATTCACGCATGCATATATAGCGGAAGCAGAGACTTGACTCGTAAAACTCTGTTCGACTAATTATCCGAGACATCGTAACGAGAAAAGTGTGTGCTTATAAGCAAATGATACTCGCGTTTAATGGGCAGCGACGTATAACCTTGTATAATCCACTAAATTCCAGTAGATTTAATAAAAATTCCTCAATAGATTTTATTTTAAAGCTCCGATTGCAAAAATAAAATTCAATATTACTATGCGACGCAGACTAATTTTCATCATTTTATTCCCTTTTTTTACTGCCTCTCGCGCGTATTAATAAACGGTATTTGTATCCGTAGCTTTGAGAAATTAACACGACAGACGTTTAAAGGCTTGCAAGGAAAAAAATCAATGGAAAAATTCAAGAAATAGTGCTAAAGGCAAGAACTTGTCCAGAAGTTCATAGGGTGAGACGGTATCATTTACAACCGTTTCCTGAACCAGACCTCTCCACTGTTTATAAGATTTTATCAGGAAAAAATCAATAAAAAAAAAACTGAAAAGTCCTAGAGGCCTAGGACTCTTCAGACGTTTACGAGTGAAGGAAAAACAACAAGATCTTGTTAGTGATTTGTTAGCTCAGCATAATTAAAAAATAAATTTGCAATAATATTTAATTCATTCGTGGATACGAAATGAATAAAAAATGATTGAAAATTATGCAGAACTTGGTGGATGGTTAAGAGTATTTGGTTGCTGACGTTTTATTTTCTTATTGAAAATAATAAATGGTGCAATTACGCAAAGTCGAGGAATTCAGGAATTCGATTTATGAATTGACTCTCACGACGATGACTGCAGTGTCATGTGCATTATGTTTACTTTTCTACATAGTAGACCAGCATTACAGTAGATTTATTTGCACATATATAACTGGCACGTTAAACATGCACAAAAGCCATTTGTGATGTATGCACACCGCGTCGTGTGCGGATGCAATGTGCATTGAGAAGTTGAATCGCGTCGAGTGTGTGCAGCCCGCCTTGCAGGCCATGCCTGAGACGCAGGTTTCTCGTGATTGCACAGGCGTCGACAGGCAATTAATATAAATACTACACATGTTGGGAGAGAACGAAGACGCTGGAAGAGCGCGAAGAGAGATAGTGAAACTAGTGAAGGATGTGACGACAACGAGGACAGATTAATCGTTGCGACGAAATGTGGCCGCGAGAACGTTGCGAAAATAATCGATCACGCAATTAAGTTTTTCATAATATATCCTTAATAGCGTATAATCTACTTAATGTAAATTTCTATTCCATTAAAAACACTAAAAAGCCTGAAGTTGCTTGGGATTCTCGTGCGAAATCAATTTTTCTGAAGGAACGTTACCTTTTGTCTGCAAAATTAATGACATTTGCCTCACTCTTTTGGCTTCGTTATTTTCTTCACGGAGTATCAATTCTCATAACGATTAAGGAAGAGTTATTAAAGAGCATATAGAAGGCAACAGCGTAAATGACGTTTCCGTGGTACTCGCTTTGTTCCTAGGATGACAAGGGAAAAGAGTCGGTTCTCGCGGGCATTGGATTTATATAGGGAAGCCATATGACTTGAGTTTCACGCCTCGTGTGTCTCGAGAGCAGCGAATGACAGGTTTGCAATCTCCACCAGTCCTCCCACACATGAGCGTTTCTCGCCACCGCGTCATCCGCATTGTAACCATTTTTTTTCTCTTTTATTTCTCGTTCTACTATATGCGTACACATTTTTTTATTTTTACTCGGTCGCCTGTGCATCCGAATGCATTTTTCGTTCGTTTGAATCCATTGCATCATCGTTATAAATCAGTAAAAACGGGAAATTTGTATTTTTTTCGTAAAACTAATTCATTCTTTGTCCTTATCCATCGTGGAAATGCGCTGCATTGCCGCAGTGACCACATAGATGCAAATGCAGTTTACGATGCACTTGCGGGGAGCGCTTTCTCCGTCGCGACGATCGCGCCGAAGCTGGTGATCGAGACATGTGCGTATATGTGTAACAAACACGCGATATTTTCATAATTCATATCGATTTCACACCGGAAGTCTGGAGAGAAATTGATTCGTACGACCGAAATTAACTTACTTGGTCAAGTAAACCCAGCGCAGGTGCAATGTCTGTCATTTTTGCTTGACAGAGGAAAGATAATTGAATCCAGATTCGAGGAAATGGATAAAGTTGTTCGTGTCATTTTATTCTCGACCAAGTTTTCAATCTGTGAGATTTTCATACAATGTGAAAAAACATCGACAGGACTTGCTTGCACATGGAATATCTTTTCGATCCCTCGTACTTTCTGGAACAACGTTTTCATACGCATTGCGTGAAGCATGAAAAATATATTTCAAAAGGGCTGACGTCGTATGGAAAGCTTCGAAGGGCGTGAGAGAATCGTCGATAAGATGTGTCCTGGGAGGTAAATTTTATGCATCACAGAATGCACGTGATGCACTTTTTCTCCTTCTCTGTCTGGCGATATATACGAGAACGTATATGCGTGCAAGGAGAGTGGAAATTGTGAGGGCGATGGAGGAAGCCCCCGAGAATGCAATAATACTATCATGGCAGACAGCTGACTCGTCTCACACGGTCTCAACCCCCGAGAGTCAACGCTGAGCCGCCAAACAAAAGTAACACTCGTAGAATTTCAGCGATGTACTACCGGCACCTTGCGTGTTCGATATCCCCACTTGCCAAAATTTAATACGTACATGCGTCATGCATGTTAATGCACAATAAGAATGTTATAAAACGAAACAAAACAATGCCTACAACAATATTCGTTCAACGAAAATTCGGTGGCCCAAAAAGGCTTGGAAAACAATCAACTGAAAAGTTTGCAATTTATAGACGTGATTGTTGTTTTGTTTATAAAGTCCGAACATAACAATCTCTCCAGAAATCGTACCAACAACTTTTTCCTATTTTTCATCCATGTTATTATATTTTAAAGAGAATCTGCACGTTCTGACGATCGATAAGAATCCTGCTACACCTTTAATGGAGGCAGGCACAATATTTTAATAAAAATATGAACTCCACGATAACCCGGCCGCCTGACTGAGAGTGTGTTTGTATATTCGGTAGACAAACACATTCGTTTAGCGTTTCTGGCAATTATCGTAGGGGACAGAGCAAAGAGTGTGTCGGTTAAGTAGCCGAAAGGCGACAGTGCGGCTAGGTGATCGGCTGTTTTTATCTCGTTCCCCTGCGACCATAGAAATCCATGAAAACCCGGGAGAGAAGAAAAAAATGTTAGAATTTTGAGTTTTTATAGGTCGTCGGAATTCTCTTATCTCTTTTTCGGTGGAGCCCACTACAGGAATATAGTGTAATCGGCATTGCAAAGCCCAGGAGCTCCAGGACGAGCGTTAATGCTCGACAAAGTGTTAATTACCATGGCGCGGCAAGAGTCTCTAAGAAAAACGAGGATGGCCCTTCTTCACAAATGATTCGGTGGACACCGGATAGCTAACCACTTGGGCAAATAATAAATTCGAGGCTAACGGCAAAAAGTGTCTTTACTGGAAAAAATAAAATAAAATGATGACGAAGACATTTTTGGACGACTGTGAATTTCAATCTCATTTCATAAGCTCGACTGGTAATTTATATGGCAAAACATAACGTCGTTCCGTAATTTTGTTTATAGAAAATATTTTTTGAAAAAGCTGAGAATCTAGATATAAATAATTAAAATAGATAATTAAGGGTGGAGAGCTGTATTTTCTGAATATTCATGAAAATGTCTGGCAGTCGAGAGGAGTAAAGATTCTTGGAAATATATACAAGTGCTCGACCTTTGGCCTGGAATGAATTTTTCATTTTCTCTCGTCCGGTATAACGAGAGCTTTACGAAGTTGAACTTTGGTTAATCAATATTTTAGCTTGAAGCGGTTTTTCGGTCTTTCACAGCTTACTTCATTCACCTTTCCCTCTTTATTTCGCTCGCTATCGTTGACGTGATGACAAGGTGGCAAAAAAACGTTCAAATAAGCTTGCTAAATGGACATGCATGGCCACGAAGCGAAAAGCCGATGTGCAGAGAGGAACCGAAAAAAAAGGAGCACTCCGGAAGCGAATAAGGGATAAGGGAGGGGAAAAGATGCTGCTGGGAATGCGACGAGAGACGGAGAGAGGAGGTTTTCGCGAGTATATGGAAGAAGAAGCAAAGCGAAACGTATGACGTGGTCGATGCCAATGTGGTAATTATCCTCCGCGAGAGACCGCGCCGAGTCGTTGCGAGATAGAAATAAAGAGGCTTGGTTCCTGCAAGCAAGAGGGAACCGCCAACTGACCTGAGAAGGACTGTCCTCCACTCCGACCAAGACCAAGACCATCCAGCCCAGATGCTCGAGTCCACCTAATTACGGAGGAGACCACTAAAATGCAATTAACGAGCCACTCGTCGTAACCAAAGACTCCGCCATCTTGACCCGATACTTGTTAAGGTCAAGCCTCGTTACACGATCCTTCGAGCGTTTTTTTTTCATCATTTACACTTTGCTCTTCGATGTCATCTCCGTCAGCAAGAAATGCGACGATCAAACGCTCTTCGAATGCGATGAAAAATATTCGTGAAAAGAATTTCTTCGTGATGAACTTCGCAGACTCGAAAAAAATTCGGCAAAGATAAATTTTTAATTTATCACAAATTTTCAACATTCAATCGCCCAATTAAAGGGACGATTATAAATCAAAAGGATTTTTTCACACACCTGTATTTCTCATTCCGATTGAAAGTCATTAAACATAACGAAGTGCATGAAAAAAAAAAGAACCTCGACATATTCTGTCTTACACCCAATACGATCAACATTAATAGATACAAATCAAATGCAACGTGTCGAGTTTATATTACACGCTGCCAATAACTTGTACAGCTGGTAATAATAATAATTCATTTATATTCGCCTCACGCTTTGGTATTATCTCAGCAACCCTTCAATATTATTTAACCCCAGAACATGAATAAAACCGTTTGAATATCATACGCGAGTATATATGTTAAGAGGAGAATGGTAAAGAATTCAACTCGAACGAGGTCGTGATTTTTCTATTTTTTAACAGTTTATTTCGGTTTTTTATTCAATACCTCGAAAGGACGTATGTGCGCATATTCTCGTTGTGTGGTTCGCGTCAATTTCCCACGCGACCAACATCACCAGGACTGGCATTCGGAATCGCTTTTCGAAAGATACTATCATGAAGCACACACCTCATCGTCATCTTAGCAAAATGAATACATGGGCACATACACATCGCGCCCTGTGCACTGCTCGCAACAGCTCGTACAGAAATCTAATACACAATAATGCAATATTGCGCAAGATGGCGCGCGAGACAGAGAGTAGGCGTGCAGAAGTGCATCGGGTGCAATGCAGCCCAGTCTCAGACGCTTATCTTCCGATATTTTACCCCTTCCTTTATTCTTCTCATACAATCTACTCGTACACACGCGTTACTTTGAAAAATGAATACGTGCTGCATTTGACACACACCCAGAGCGAGTCCGGTCCGGTGCTTTCCACATCTAGTGATTGGCAGGCTAAGGAATAAACAGAAGATCAGTGACTCACATCAGGGACCCCACGATGCAGCGGTCCATTTATTATTTAATCAAGTGTCAGAAACCAACGTTCATATTTTTCAATCAATTCGAGGAATTCGCTTGATATAAATCGATCGAAAATCGATTAATTATATTTTGTGGGCACGTGTGCAGTTTTTGGAATCAAGTCACATAATTATTGAAAAATTAAATGAACTCTAGGCGGTTGGGAGAATTTGTCGAAAATCTGCTGATTTTTCGTTTTTTTTTTTTTTTTTTTTTTTTTTTTTTTTTTTTTCAATGGGATACAATTTTCGTGGTCGATACGTTATTCAGATTGAAGGAAGAACGAGCATCGTTTATCCACAGCAGAGAACAAAGGAATGCGGTAATTGGCTTCTCTGTCGTCGACAATAAAAGAAACATTATCAATGTACAAAGGAAAAGGTGAAGAGTGCGGGATTGTGTATGTAAAGAAATTTGAACACGTTGCGAGCGTGATGTGGTTGAAGAAACGAAGGGGAGAAGAAATGTTACATAGCATGGTGGGGTGTGTGTTATCTCACGGCGATTTCTCTCTTGATCAAACGAGCGATCGAGAAGCTGTGGAGTATATAGTTGGGCATTTGCAAAAGGTCTCTTTCACGGTTCCGTAATTTTGTTCTAACGAATGTCCGTTTTATAACGAATAGATGGACCACGCCTCCAACTTGTCTCTATAATGCACCTGCGACGCACCTCCATATATACAAATACATATACATATCTGTCTTTCCTCTGGTATAGATATGAATAGAGTTCACGAAACGCTCGAGGCCTCGTTTCGATCTCTCTACAGAATTCATGCAACAATCCCATGTATACGTGATTCACCAAGTCCGTGTGTGTTCAAGAGTGCGAATAATCTCTTATTGTCTTGGCGTACAGCGTTCTAGAAAATTTGCGCTCGTTAAATTGCCTCGTGAATTTATTAATTCTAATACCATCGTTCGCATCGATCTCCATGTTGTTTGCCAACCTTGGAAAGAGTCGTTCGAGTTATGGGAAGTGAATTTCTTGCTTATGGAGATGAACTTCAACTGCCCTTGATGCCTTCAAGTATTAACAATGCAGAGAGAAAGCTGCCAATTGAATCCTTGCAATTCGATCGTTTCGACCCTCGAGAAAACAAATTGAAAAACAAAAAAAAATTTTAATTCGACCGAAAGGAATAGTCGGGCGTCAAACCAAACTTCAGCAAATATTTCGATACCCCCACGGAAGTTGGCCAACCACTACTCGATAAATATCTTATCGATATCATTTTCATTCGCCCCTTCGCAAGAAGATTCTCCTGCTCTGTCTCGCTTAAATCTCTTCAAACTTTAGAAAGCATCGAGTAAAGTGTTTCTGCGAGAGAGACTGAGAGGACAGTCATAACAACTTTAGAATCCTCTTCGCAGCCCCTTCAGGAGACAACAAATCTTTACAGCCACCGCGACTGTGGAATCTTTTTTGTTCCATCGAAATTCCGCTTTCCTTTAGCAAACAAACACATTTTTATTTTCGACCTTTTCTTATCCTTTCGATGCATACGCCGGCAGCGATAAATGTTGACATTCCTGCAGATCGTATTTGATCAGTTACCTCATTGTCTCGTTTTTAAATTGACGCGTCCAGGCCTTGGGTGTCGCACACCGGAGGAGCTTGCAATTGGAAGAATTTGACAAGTTGGGTAAAAAAATGGAGAGCTGCTGTGCACACGCCATATTCCATGTAAATGCCGTGTAATCGGGCACACGAACCAAGCGAGCGATAACTTCATTACCTCCACGGGCCTAATTGCGGGGAAATTAGCAGGGCTAATTGCTCCCTGCACTATCTCTCTCCCTCTTTTCTTCTCATTCTCTTTCTTCGTTGCTTTATCTGCGGGCTTCTCGCTCCTCTCTCTCTCTCTCTCTCTCTCTCTCTCTCTCTCCAGCTCCGTTACTTTCTCTCGCATGGTATTCGATCGAGATTCGATCGATCCGAGTTCCCCAATAATCAAGCACATGTGTTTTCACACATTTGTACGATGCACGTGAATCGATGAGCACTTTCGTATTCATAAGATCCTGTCATCTCGCCTTTTCCAAAATCGATTCGCGATGCCAAAAAGTCTTGTTCGATCGTCCATCGCACATTTTATTTGTTTTTGCAATCGATTCCCGAAAGTTTATCTCTCGATCGCATCGATAAATTTTCATTTTCTACCGTTCCTTCCATCAGCCATATGGAATTAATTTGATCGATACAGCAGTGCACTGGCTCAGCGTTGACGATACGCGATCGAATTTTCAACGAGTACACTCTTATATCTGGACGAGAGATTCCATCGAAAAACAAAGACTATCAAAGCAGTCGACATAATGTTCTCATCGAATTGCTTATTATGAGAAGGATGAAATATATAGGAGCATCTTTTCCCCACACAATGCACACGTGGATGCAAGAACGTGTTACGAAACGCACCGATCTGCCAAGAACTCAGTAATTGCTGTGCATATAGTCGCTGTAAAAACGATGGCGTTTGATTTCGTACAGAAAAAAAGTGGAAATACGCCAAAAATGTGGGAAAAAAAAGACGAAAACAGTAAATTATCTTTAGCAGAAATAAAATTCTCATTAAATCAGTTAATTTTGCCGAATTTGGAATTGACTTTCCTCTGGTCGGATGTTAAATAATTAAAATCACCGCCGCCTTATTTTTTGAGTTGTAATAGTTTAGCTATTAACTCTCGACTGTATCGGTGAATCCTCTGGCAACTAGCGGGAGTTTTACGTCTCTGGTACGATAGGATTCTTTAGCTTTGCTCCAGCATCGAGCAGCCAATTACGAAACGTTAGTATATACATGGATTTATATAGTATGGCGTTGCATTTACCTTCGGAAGGTACTAATACCAAAGCGAGAATGGTCGGCGCGTTCTCCGAGCGATGCAGCAGGCCTGCTTGGCCACGATCAAAGCTCTGGCGCGCTCGAGTGCAACGACGAGAGTGCGCATTGAGCTGCTCGCTCGCGCGAGTACCGACGCCAAGTCACGACCTACTAATGAATGATTATGCTACAATTTGCCCCGAGACGGCAGCTATCGCAATTTATTAAATTACAGTGATTCGTGCAACCGCTGGTCGCGCGGCGCATCGACGCGCCATCCGGTAGTCGTGACGTATATCTACCAGATAGAAATTACATCTGTCCTTTCTCGCGCTTTATCCCAAAATACCGAGCAAAAAGGTGTCACACTAATTTAACGTTCGATCTTATCGCGTGCGGCCTAATTTTTAAAAAACAACGAAAACAAAGTGAACATTTTCTGAACTTTTAATCACTAAACATCGAACTCGTAATTTCAGCAAAAGCTTTCGGGGAAAAATAATCTGTCGAGTGTATTGAGGATTAAAAAATGTTTCGCAACCCTCGGATCGATCAGGAACGTCCAAATGATTTTCAATGGCGCATAATGTGCGCGTGAGAAAGACGAGGTGCGTGAAAGCATAAATCGAAATGTGGCGAGAAATGTTGTTCGGTCCAAGTTGCTTGCAGCTTCTGCCTGGTAGATGAAAAATCTAATCGGGCGTGAAACGAAGGAGTAGCTCGCGAACGTTGAGACTTTTATACGCGCGGCGGACGGTCACGCCGGTCGCTCGTTATATCGCTTACCGCGGTATAGTAATGGAGCCGCTGCTGGATACGGCCTCTCCGGAACTCTCGAATGAACCAAGAGAGACGACTTGAGAGTGTAGCACGAGGAAGGCTTCGGAACTAATAATCGCGCGAAGGAACCACCGGGAAAAAGAGACACTCGTCTGGTCCAGGAGAGAGACCGCGAGAAGAGGGACCAACGAGGGATATACATGATGCAATATAAATAAAGAAACTCCATACCCGCGAGGAGGAGATCCAAATAAAGTTCAATAAAGGAGATTAAAGGTGTAAAAATTGAATCAAGTTATTCGGAGTGAATCAGTTTGTTTTAGTTCGAAAAAATGTTTCCACATTTCAATTTGTTTTTATTTTTCAGTTTGCGATAAATTCTGGCCCACGCGTGAGCAATTGGAAGACTTGAAAGGCTTTGCCATGTGAATACATAACGAAACTGAATTTACGACGACGCCAGAAACGGATTCGAAACTTGAGAAAAAAGAAATAAAGGGAAAAAAGATGATGAAGAGAAGGAGAGAGTGTTATTGCCTCAAAAGGTAAAGAAAGAGAGAGTAAGAGAGGCAGGGGTTGCCACTTTACGGAAATTCGCGACGGAATCGCGATTGCGTGTTGTCCGCCAGCAAGAAGATGCGCAGTCATAAACAAGCTGGCCATTAATTTAGCACGAGAAGAATGAATGCGGGCGAATGGCTATAGAGAAAAGCTCAGCACGTAAGCGCGAGAGATGACGAGAAAATACGATGTAAGCACGCACGGAGAGAGCAACTGTGATGATTCTGCGCGCCAACAGGACCAAGAGAGCGATAAGGGGCAAACCGGAGGATAAAATAAGTTTTAGGGGCGTGAAATTGGCAGTAATTTTACAAGCCATAACGATCTACTAAATCGGTTAAATAATTAAGGGCGCAGATGTTTTCGTTGGGAGAATACTTGTGCTGCGGTGATCGAGATGCCCTCGCATATCTGTTTCCTAGCTCCGTCCATTCCCTCTCCTCTCGCTTGTCTCTCCGTTCGGATATTGTCTCTTATAATTGACAGATATGTAATTGGAAAGGTCATTTGCCTGTCAAGCTTTATTCGGGCTTTTTATCAAGTCAACGGTGAATATTAATATCGAACGAAATCTAGAGTGAAGGGAATCGTTTATTCCCATGCACCGATCAGCCGCGATGAAGATCGTGTCCCGGACGTAGGACGATCTCAACGCTCCACTTTCCCGTGCCGCCAGGGAAGATCCACATTCCCATATCGAACGCGAGTCCGCATTAAATATGTTTATATATCGTATGCGCATTTATTTTCTATTCTCGTTTTTCTGGCATGCTCTGCTCGCAAACTATAATCATCTTGACGCCCGATATACACCGCGACGTCTCATCCTCGAGTCATCATTTAATTCACCTCAATTGATGCATTTTGCAACTGACGTACTTTAACATATGTAATCAAGCCAACAAGACACGTGTGACAATTTCAACCTCCCGTTACGTCGCCGTCACTCACATAACTGCGACTCACCGCGCGTTCACTGACATCTCGCACTCACTCCCTACGATTATTCTCTGCTCGTACGAGAAAAAAACAACAATTCACTTCCTCCATCCACCTTATAATTTTCCACAAATTATGTACTTTGCACTGCTGAAAGTGACGATTTTTCAAACGAGAACATTCTACTCCGATCCTCGAGCGAGCTACTTAGCTCGACTTTCCATAAATATTCATTTTTTTTTCTTTTTTAATTGTACCGTTCGATCAAGTGTATTACGCTTTACCGAAACGAATCCTTGTCACTTTCCAAGTCGAATTTTCAGTCGACTGACAAACAAATCAATTTTCGTCCAAACGCGCGTCGATCAAGACCGTAAAAATGTGGCTTAAGGACTCGCAAATGGTGTTTTTCAAATTTTTAAGAGACACCAAATCTGGCCCGTTTTTTTTCTATTTGTTCAATTTTTCAAAGAAAAAAAAGTTCCGACTCCGATCAATCGATTTATGATTTCTATAATCGTCAAGAATGTTAATGGAAGCTTTTGAAATTGTTTTGGTTAATGGATAATTGATGAGGGAGCTAAATTTTGCTGCCAACATTTCTCTGAATTCTTCATTACGTGGAAATAAATGAAAGTTAAAATCCAAGTGTACGTGGACTTTGCAGAACGGCAATGTCATAAAACTCGATTTGTTTTTTTTTTTTTTCGTCAACTATTTGCATTCTCTGATGACTGGAAAATTCTTGTCTGGTTTCTTATCGAGGTGTTATGGATTCTTAAGAGGACGAGTTGGGAAGTACGAGATCCCGGAAAATTGTTGAGTATCACATGAAAGACGAAGAGAGAGAGAGAGAGAGAGAGAGAGAGAGAGACTAGTTTTGCAGAGCTCGCAATGAGGCCACACACGCGAGGGTTGTAAAATGTGTGGTCGTCAGGCTCGAGGAGGAGGCTTACGTCGAGGCGACAACCAGGATGAAGATGACTAAAATGAGACTCGGAAAACGAAAGACAGAAAAGCTGGTGAGCGCGAGTGGAGTGAACTTTGCGTCAGCTGAGAGAAATCTGCCCGGCAATCACCGCGAAATTCTTTCTGCTCCTGCTGTGGCAAAACGCGTTGAGTAAAAAAGCGAAAGGCCGTAGCGCTAACGATCCGCGACCACCGAGTGATTCCTCCTCCTTGGGGAGAACTCTTCGTATACAGAGTGGCTCAAAATTCATGCTCACGAAGGTGCTCCATATTTCCGGAGCCTTTATTAACATAATTGTCTTGAGTCTCCGTTGAAAATCGATCGATTTACCTCGGACAGAGTGCCGCGAGGCTCACAGATGGCAAGAAGACCAAACGACGATGTGTAGTTCGCGGAATTTCGAACAGAACTCCTGCACCAACTTAATTAATGATTAATACATCGATTAACGATAAACGAGCTCACGTAATATGCAAAGAGACGGTCGAGCTTGTACTCAGTCGTCACAGCATCAAGTATATTCCATGCCTCCTCCTCCGATGGTCGCACCAGATCACTGCAGGATCGTTAGCTAATTAATATCTCGCACTTATTTGTAAATTACATAGAAAATTCAATAACGACTTTTCTGCTCGAGAATCTTACAATCCTTCACTTCCAAGACTCAACTTGGGTGACAGCCTGTATATTATCGGTACACAAATATGTATAAATTGCTGTGAAAGAAAAAAAAACACCGTGAGGCTTTTGGAACGAGGGCTTCGAGATGTTGATTGAAAAGGATAACGCCCTTTCGTCTTCTGACAATAGGTATGTATATACAGCAAAACATAAAAGCTCCGAAACGGAGAAAAAGAAAAATGGAAAGATCGCGGAGCCACGACCTAAAATGAACTAAGTTAATTATCAGGCTCCGAGAGAACTCATCGCGTCGAAAGAAACTCGTGAAACGAATGAAAAATGATTCGATATATATCGAGCGTTCACAAGCAAAAGGATCGAAGTGTTGTTCTGGCAGACGGAAGTTGATGTAAGTTAAACCCTTTGCACGATGTTGGCGACGTCGACGCCTATATTGAGGCAGAAACGCGAATGTAAATCAATTGGCGCTTCCGCGAAGGTCCACCATTTCGTGTTATTTATTCGTTTTGTAGTTATGAATTCAGCGAGTCGAATGAGCAGGAAAAAAAGAGGAGGTGACTTGTCCTGCGATATCCCATCAGGATTTTTTGGTATAATGTCGCGCGCGCATGGAGCAAAGCGCTCTTCACGTTTTTCGATCGTTAAAAATCGTTCTCGTCGCGACCCTAAATTCTCGGGACGAGTTGCTGTCTTTCCTAACGTAAATAACAATCAGTCGGGCCGCAAGGATTCGCGTGTCCCCTCGTTAGCATAACGCATTAAAACGACCATTTCTCCTGGACCCAAACCTCGAGAAAAATAAACCCCATAGAAATCTAAGTGTCCGAGTCACGTACTTCGGATATTATTGATGCCAGACCGAAGATCGAACCTTCTTCTTTACATTCGGGTGTTATGTCCTTGTTTTTTTAATTAATCATGTCATATTGAAATTCCAATGAATTTGTGGTACCTCGTGAAAAATATTATTCGAGCCACCAAAATCGCTCGATAAAATTCACAAATTGACAGTTTTTTTGCAAAACGAAAATCTCCGAACCGATCGTATCATTCATAGAAATCGTGATAATCACCAACAGAAAAAGAAACTAATTCCCGGGAAGTAATGAGGCGCGTCATAAATCAGAGAAATCGCAAAAAAAAAAAATGATAAAATCTGAAATGTTGCACATTTGTATTTCAATTACAAGACAACAGGATGAAGTAACTCTGGTTAACTCTGCATATTGATTGCCTGCGGGGTTACAAGCAAGAAGATTGCTTATTGGGCGAGGACTGGCACGTCATCGAGAAAATGAAGAAAGGGTTCAGTGACAATTTGATAGATCGCTGTGGCTTTTCGTCCGAGAGACACCGTTGTATCTTGGCGTCATTGAGAATCCGCCGAAACTCGATGAACAAGTCAAATCAACTTGTTTTTTTCAACAGCATACTATACTTTTTCATTCCATCACTTCTCCCTTCGTGCCTTTTACCGTAAACTATTGACGCCCCTCGTTACGAAGATTGTCTGCCGCAGCATAATGACAACATTACTTGTCTCGTCTAGCTCCGTGCGACGAAACTACACAAATGAATATAGAGACCCGTATTACGAAAACAGAGGTCCAAACGTAAAATAATTTACATAAAAAAAAACTTCTCATTATACTGGCCAATAATTTATGACGAAAAATTGGATTTGCGACATGGAAAAATCTGTAAAAATAATTTTCCGAATTTATATGAATAATTGAGCGAATATTTTTAACGTGAAAAGTTTCCCAGATGGTTTCCATAGTAATTTCATGTAGAAAGTTAAATAAATACAATCACAAGTTTAGCTCGAAGTGTCCTGAATCCATAAAACTAATTGAGCTTCTCCGAAGTATATATTACGAATGAAACGTGCAATTTCGTGGTGTGTGTTAATTCGTTCTACGAACGAGTGAGGAATAGCAATGTTTTCGAGCCTATGTTTCATATTTGCTACAGTATAGAAGCGATCAACGCGAAAAAGACCGTGAAATCAGTGATGAGTCGGTTAATTCCTAGCGTCTGGAAACGCCACGGTAAATTAGATCGTCCAAATGATAAGCACACACACGGCATCTATGAGTGCGGGTGACTGACCAGCATGTGTGTTTACAACGAGATATGAATTATTCAAATTAATTAATGAAAAACAATAAAAATCGTAATGATCTCGGTTCGATTATAATTGGTTTATTCAGATTTGTTCGACCTCGTTCGCTGCCAATGAATTTACACACTTCGAGAGTCGCGACTGCCAGTCTATCGGAGTCAATTTTCTTCGGTCGAAAGTTATTTTCTCTTCGTGCCTCGTTTATGTCCTCCAGGAACAAGGAAATATCGACAATTTGCACCTTTGATTCTACGAAACATAACGCCATTGTATGACAAAAGTGTAAATCGAATATCGATCCACCGACGCGTCCATTAAAAACGCTACGGGTGTCATGCAACGAACGCCTCTCTGTTTCGCAGACCCTGACCTCAACTGACACGCGCCAATCGAATCCCATTACGACCCTTACGAAATCGTCAAAAAATGATTTTTCATTTTTCTAAATAGAAAAATGAAAAGACACATCGGCGAGACACGCAAAATTCTAAATACTACGATAAAAAATGATTTTTTTTTATTATTTATACTCACTGTGCAGATCGTGGGCGTATGTCCGTGAACCGTGGCAATGTCTGTCGGAGGTTCGTGCGTCTCTTTCGTTAATTCATTACAAATTTTTGCAGAAGAGTTCGGAAAAGTGTTGGAATTAGTCGCCAGTTTGTTAACCGAGGTGGTGACCGGGATGTCTGGACGCATTAACCAGGAGGGCATCTGAAAAAATAATCATAATGATTTTCTGAATAAGTTCTGAATCGGTGATTCAGGTCGAGGCTCGCAAAGTCTTTCAAAATTTTAAAAACCTTAAATTTGATCGTCAAAAATGAAATTTCCATCGCGATTTTCGGCTTCCGATATAAGAAAAAGAAAAAATTGTGTCCGAGAAATTTTCATGGAAGTTCCAAGGGCTCGGGACATAATTTGATTTAAACGTAAGGGCAGAGCAGAAAGACACGATCTCTTCGATGTGTAAAAAGCTCTGCTTAAACGCCTCATGAATGTATCAACGGAATGGGGCGAAACATTACTGTCGCTGTCGGTTATGAATATGAAAAAAGTCGAGATGGATGATCCAAAGGACTCGAAGCTCGTAAAGAGTCCATAAGGATCGAGATAGGGGTGATGGAATGAGAGAAAAATCATAGTGTGAAGGTCCGTATGGGTGTAGATCTATAAACATGTCTTTGTATACGGATATAGTTGACGCCTGCGTGTGTGGTCCAGGCAGCTTGCCGGCGTGTTGTTGTCTAACAGGCCTGGTGCAGTCTTTCTTGGCATGAAGAGGTGTCAAGAGGAAGAAAAGGCTAAGACACGAGGATGAGGAAAAGGAGCTAAAAAGTTCAATCATCAACTAAACATAAAGGAGGAGAATATAAAGCGCTTTTGATACATGTTACGATCAACGATAATGTTTCCTCCTTGTAAAGTTTGTAAGCGAACGACTCGCCCGTCATTCTTCTGTACCTGCGCGAGCAGGAGCGTTAATAAGCAGCAGTGATCTCATTAATCAGTGGTGAATCGAGAAAGTGTGTCGGTAGGAATTGCAATGGACGGAAGAGTGATTGAATTGATGAAGACAATTGTGTCGGATTATTCGGACTTGCGATTCTAAGCTTCGAAAGCTTCGACCAAAGCTGAAGAGAAATTGAAGAGAACTCAGGATCAAAGATCCCATTAGGAGGCTCGAAAACCGTTGCTTATCGCGTGCGCTTGTCAATTTTTTATTCAATCTTGTTGGAGAAATAAAAAACTGAACAATAAAATGGAGTAATTATTGAATCAATGCGAATCATATAATTCAATAAAACTAACAAGAAAGCGTTATGCGGTGGTCACGCGACAGATTTTGATATCGAGATAACGTTTGTAACACCGAAGAGTGTGTTACATCGTGAAACATGTGACGGTACCGCCTTCCTTTTAATCCCGTACACTAATTTTGCGTGAAATAGTATTTTTTTCTTGTTATCGATGTTGTCGATCAAGTGGAAGCTCAAGCGTCAACTATGCATGCGTATGTGTCAGTGAGATTACACACCAATGAGTGTGCATAACACGCGATAAGGGAGCATTTTACGACGCGCGAGTTCGTCCACTTTTCTTCGTCGCGGTTTCGTGCGCCCTGACGACGCGCGCGTGCGACACGTCATCGTAATATCCACCAGAGAGGAGCATGGCGAATCTGCCTGTTATATTTGTATATGCACATGTCTATATATACCCACGTCAATGCGTGTGTTAACGCGTGGGTGCACGCCAGTGTGTTTCTCTACAATTGTACGACGCGTCTCGCTTCGTGACGAGGCTAATTGCTTGCGACAAAATGCCCCTCGCTACGCTCTTTCTTTCTATATCAAGCTTAGAATTAAAAATTAACGCCATTAATTGACATTGAACGACCGCACAATCAACGAGAGTTTTTAAAACTTTTTATAAAAATACAACATTCAGTTGAAACTGACAACAAAGTTTAACGAACTTTGGACGCACACGCAGAAATAAATTAATGCATTGCCAAGAAACGACAACAAGCTCCCCTTCACTCTGAACGAGTGATTGACTTTGTAATTAGCGTTGAAATTTATTAATTTTGATGACCAAATTTTCGTTAATTTTACTCACCAAATTTTCAAATGCCTGATCCTTGAAAAAAATAAAAAGTCTCCTCTGTCTCGAAAGTCCCGCAACGATGAGTGAGCATCGCGGCAAGAAGCATGATCTTCTCTGAACGTGATTGACTTTGTAATTAGCGTTGGAGTTTTTTTTAATTTTCATGACCAAAATTCCGATGAATTTTACTAACAGAATTTTCAAATGTCTGATCCTTGAATAAAATAAAAAGCCTCCTGTCTCGAAGGTCCCGCGACGATAAGTGAGCATCGACTGGAGGCTATATCGGATGGTTAAACAAACATCGAAAGTCTTTTTCCCACGTGTACGGAATTGAATGTAAACGGAAGGGCGTAGGGTATTTCTTTGCACAAGAAATAACTATAGATGCGAAAAATATAGTGTAACAAAAATACGAACAATCGTATATGCTGCGAATTGTTGCAGGACGGTGTGTTTTTTATTTGAGTGGAATATAAATAAAAAGTAGAGTTCTCGCCTCGACCACAGTCACGCTAGCCGATTCCATCATTTTGGTATGGTGAATGCACTTGCGTGACATTCGGTACTCACGTTTCAATGAAAATTCGATAACCCCCGGTTGATCAAATAACGAAAAGTCTACGTCGTCCGGCTGAATGTGTATTCGGGTATGCGCCTTTATGTATTTAAGGGCATACAATACTTCGGTATAACATGGTCGCATGTATTTAAATGTTTTCTCGCGCATATTTCTCCACGGGAAACGACACGCAAGAGCGACTGCAAAGTAAAAGCCACACAAGAAAGATGGTGGGTGTGTCATTTATATCGTGACGTAACGACAGCCTTGCGGTTTTATTCCGATCGCCATTTTTCTTCCCACATGTACCACGGGTTCGATAATACAAATGGTCGAGTTTGCCTAACGCGAGATCGACGCCTCATTCGTTGAAGAATAATTACATAGAAAAAAAAACGGCAAAAAAAAAAATTATCGCAGTGTCCCGGAGTCTTGAGAGATAAAATATTTCCAGAAATTTTCTGTTTTTCACTTTTCGAAATGAGTGATTATTTCAAGACGACGCTGATCGATCGAATTATTAAAATTTTCATCCAACGATGCGGAGACGCGAGAACGAAAACAGAGGAGCAGGATCTGCAAAAAGCGTAAAGGAGACATAAGCCCTTGATTAGATCGTTGCAGGCAACGACCGCCATTGTTTATTATTCGAACCGCTTTCAAACGAGTCTTCATGGTGCACAATCCATGGGATATATCCACCATAAATTGTTTATATATGTATATGTGGACAGTAATAAACTGAAAAGTAATCGACCTCCAGGAGGCACCGAAGGTGGATCTCAAGTGCATTCCATACATTGATAGGCAGGCAGGCAGGCAGGCAGGCGGGCGGGATCCCAGGATAGTCACGAGGCGTAGCATGACGTCAGAGTTAATTACCACAAACATCGTAAACGAAATATGAAGCACACAGCGGCAGATCGGAGTGTACGTCTCGAGTGATTTCTCACCAACTCTTTTAGTTTTCTTTTGCAGTTGGATCCCGCGACGTGGAGTCGCGTGCGAGTTTGTCGCCTCTGGCTATCGGTGCCGTGGTTATTTCTGCCCTTGCGGCTCTCTGTTTTCTCTCTTCCGATAACGAACTAATTGAATTAATCGAGCGAGAACACAGATTCGTCACGCATGTTTATTAATTAATGAAGGTAACGAAAATTGAGAGCCGCGGAGCTCGATGATTACGTGAGTTATAATTAATAACATTTGGACTCTCCGCAATAACGGGGTGAGAAATGTGGTTGGACGGTCACCGAATGTACATAACACGCAAGTATAATGCGTCCGTTATATTGGCAAATATTGAGGTACCCTGCTAGCTTTGACTCTATTTTACATTCGTATCACCGCATGTTGACTTAATCGAATTGAAAGTCGATTAAAGTGCCGCGTGTTGGTGGTTCGAGAGCAGAGGCTTCGAGCAAGTATTGCTCTGTGCTCCCAGCGACTGCTGTGATCTGCCGTGGCTGGTAGAATTCGGTACATGCGTGCTCTGGCTTTTAATGCGGTTTTACCGTTTCAACGAATCGATCGTTGGCTCGACGTAACCTCCGACCAAAAGCCACCACGTTTCCAAGTGAAAACAAGCTGTTATATATTTATATATTATGTATAGTGTATGTATATGATTCCCTTGCTCTCCGGAGCGTATTACTCTCCGGGGTGGCTCTCAATAGAGCTTTAAAAATGTCAGCGCACGCGAGAGAGGGACCTGAGGGTTATTCGACGAGTCAAATTAATAGCGTACACAAATTATTCGCGAACAATGCTATCTGGAATCTCTCGTTCCCGTTCGCCAGAGCTCACAGAAAGCAAACGAGAGAACGGGGAGAAGGGAGGATCGATCGTAGAGGGGGTGAGGTGAGGCCTCGAGGCTTCCACTGCAGGATCGCACGCGCTGGACCACACGCACCATATCGCGGGACAAACGAGCTCTTTCGAAAAAACGTCATCGTGCCGACACTTTTTTACCTCTTCTTCCTCGTAATAACCACGCGAATCGTTCCTCTCTTCACTAAAAATTCCGAATTTATTATTAATGAAGTTTTAATAATTATTTTTGCTGATCCGATATATCGATGGTCTCCGTCGTCGTAGCCCGGCATCGTGGCAGGCCGCGGAGTCCGTGTTCCGATAATTGCGAATGCGAATTCAAATTTCACTTCGAATCTTACGGCCTCGTCTTTTTTTTTTCTCCATATTCAACGATCATTGAAAAATTTACGGTAAAAAACGCGTGACGAATTGTGTTTCGCACGTTTATATCGAGATTCAGCTGCAAACTCACGCACTAATTGCTCCCTACACCGAGGCACGTGAAGGTTGTTGTGTACAGAAAATAACGAAAATCGGCGATGGTTAATTCGCATATTACCAGCATTATGCGAATGTCTTAGGCCTCCGGGCCTTGATTCGGCTCTATCGGGATGTGTATGCAGAGGACGTGCGTTCCCATTGTATCCTGACGAGATAGCGAAGGAGCGAGCGAGGGAGAAAGCGATCGGACACCCACAGAGTCGGGTGTTACCGGGTATCGAGCGTCGTGCCGCCATTATGAAGCTTCCACAGTCAGTTGACTAGATAGCTATGCATGCATGTGTAAATTCAGTTTACGTGTATAGGTGGATGTAGGGGCTCTCGCCTCTCACGAGCAATGTAACGAGCTGTCGTCAGCGATATCTCGAGCTGCTTCGGACCTCTGAGCCCTTCATGCTTGTATACGTTCACTCGCATGTGTGATATATACATGTATATGATACGTAAGCAGAAGGAAGAGCAGAGGGAAACGCTGGGACATGAGCAGAGAACTCGTGTGCCATCGCATTACCATCGTTGAACGGATTCCGAGACGATATGGTCTCGCCCACCCTTGGCTTGCTGAGATCCAAAGACAGAGAGAGAGAGAGAGAGAGAGAGCCACGATGAGAGCCTAGGTACACAGACCTTAAATTAATTCACATGGATATGCAGCGGTGCACCCACACACAAAGGTATTATATTCTTCAATAATGAATTGAATCGTTGGAGAGAACATCGTGAGTCTATATTCACCAAAGATGTTTCATATGGAAAAAGCTAATTGGCCATAACTCATGATGACACACTGTAAATTATTATTTTTGCTTTAAATAGTGCGATAAGATTTATTTATGATAATATGAGGCGCGCAAAATACTTGCGGGATCAATTGCATGGACGATCGAGCAGCGAAGATATGTATTGATATGGAAATATGGGAAACTTTCATGGAGAACTAATTGAGGCAAAGTTGCCAATGAAAATTGATACGAAAAGAAGGAAAAGGTCAAAGTTGCTAACTGCGAATCATTCCCTTGCTGTGATTTGTAATTGAGAGAACTGGAAACTCAATTAAAACACCAAACGCGTCCTAATTAACTCCTCGATTACACGCGCCCGTTGAGTTTCCGTAGAAGCAGCGCACAGTTTTGGCTTAACCGTGATTTCCTGGCAAACAAAGAGAGACGCGAGGGTGAACAAGTTCAGGACAGAAGGAACAGGGATGTCATGGCGATGGGGGATGGACCATGGCGACGAATCTCTCTGCTTTGGAGTTCCCTTTATCATTTCGCGGTTGTTGGTGAATCACCCTGCTCAGCCGGTTTGCCCAAGAAGGGGCAGGGATTTGCGAAAGCCCGACCGAGATATCCTCCAGCTATCTTTCTTCGGTACACATTATAATTGTGCATATTAAAATGGGGCGCTTTTGCCACTACGCGAATATCGTAAGCGAAGCGTACAAGGATCCATCGGTTCTGATGAAAATGAGAGACTGTAAGAAGCACCAATGCGGCAAGCTTACTCATGACCATCGCTCTGCTCCTCTAAATCCCTATATTTATGTATGTATGACATATATATTGGACGAAAGAGAGATTCGGCAACCAGCACCATCAGAGACTGAGAACCAGCCATCTTTAATCAATAATGGAGCATCACAGGGACCATGACAACAGATACCCTTTCCCGGAGTTTCCGTCTCACAGACCCTCGGGCAAGAGTTGCCAGGACGCCTTGCTTTTGCCCGGTTTGATGCTCCCGTTTCTCCTCCTCAAATTTTCTCCGCTCCAACGTGTGCAGGAAATACTTCAACCCCCCCCAACCAACGACCTCTCTTTACGACCCTGCTTTATTCTATATTACACACATACATATATAACCCTCTGGGGTAGCTCTTATTTAGGCCTGTCTATCTCCATCTTGCTTGAAATCCTTTCTCACTCGCTGCACTCATACTCTGCTTCATTGCGGTCTCTCCTCGCCCCGGATTGTCCCTCAAACTCTTTTGCCAATGTGTGCAAGTTTGTACGTCAGTGTGTAGGTTAGAAAGGATACTCCTCGTCGTGGAACGACCCACCAACCCACCATCTCAGGTTACATCCGTAACGACCCGAGCAACGGATCCCTGCTCGCAACCCCCACCGAAATTCTATCATATTTCCCTTTTGGTGCATGTATTCGATGTAACGTTGAAGTAAAACGTGCAAAATACATGGCAGCATATTTGGGAGTCCTGGAAAATGGCCTCGCCGTGAAAAAATAATGAAAAACTGACGTAGGTGTCGCACGTTTTCGGATAATGACGTGGAAAGAAAAGCGAAGCAAGGCCTGAGCCGGCCTGAGCGATATATTTTGAACGATAATATTCGGTGGTGTCACCACTGGAGGTTATCCAACGCTTCTTTATATTCAGCGGAGAAGAAAGGACAAAAAGACTATAACGGAAGACTGAAGCTCACGATTAAAGGAGGGAACGTTTCAATCGAAGAATGCTCTTCAGTTCAAGTGGATCCATGGTCACTCGATATTTTCTACACAGCCATAATAATATTATGTTGTAGTTTATCTTTCATACGTGCTCCGCTACAATACGCCTCTGTTTTTCCTTCACATGTATTTATACGCGTGCGTATGTATATATTTAGATGTTGGACGTATATGGTATACGATAAGTGTTGAGGATATATAGAAAATTAATAGTGTGTATGGTCCTGCGCGAGGACGAGAGCTCCGAGAGACTTATTCTTCTTCGTTGAAAGTTCTCTTTGAGCCTCTCTTGGCGCGGCTCAAGCCATAGCAGCATTATCGTCCCTCGTTTGGCCATTGGGAAGCGTGTAAAGCCATGATACAGAGCCATCCGCAAGCGGCATAGCCCCTCAAAGCGACGCGTTCCACCATTGCCGGACACGCCGGGGGCGCAACAGCTTGATACATCGTTACACGCTGTTCCTTCCATGTGCCCTTGCCAACCTGCATACACGTTCCTCACCAATGCACTCTCCAGTCTCCACCGTACACAGCCAACTGTGTATTCATGCTGCTGCATGTATCTCTCTTTTGCACACATTCTCTCCTCATCCTTTCCTCTTCTCCTCATCTTCCTCATCCTTTCTCTTTCATTCTCCTCCTCTCACCAACAATATCTTTTTCGTTTTTTTTTTCTTTTTTTTCTTGAGCTCTGCTGACAACAACACCAACCAGAAGCAGCAGGAGCAACAAACTCGTGCCATTGCGGACCAAAACATATACCGTGCTTTGAAATTCGCGTCATATCGATCTTAACCCGACATTCAGGGTGTGATGCGACGGAAACATCGACCGGATATTTCCCTCATAAAATCTCCACTTATTTTATTTATTTTTATCATTTCGCTTGCCCCGCGGGCAAGTTTTATTTCGCAGGCTGCTCAGCCGTCAATTAATCTCAACGAAAAAGTAGCGAAAAGGCAGAGTTACGATTCTGCTTGTAAAATATTTGGGTAATCGTCTGTACGATCGATCAAAATATTTCCTGAGCCTCGATTATCCATCGTGTGATTAAAATTTGTCAACCACTTCTCGAAACCAGCAGAAACAACGAGACTGCGGTGACATGACTAAGTACGAACGTTATGACCGTACTTCACCGTGCGCGACGTCCTATATCAGCAACAAATACACACATGCATTCATAATGTATACGATACAGCGAGTTGACGTCGGCAAAACCGAAAGCGACTCTTTACTATCCATTCATACATATACACACTAAAAGTGAGAAAAAATATTTAAAAAAACGCACTAAGCAGACATATATCTATATTCAAGTGCCACGGATACACGATCTCTGCAGCGCGAGCTTTCGCAGGCCTTGATCTTCTCACAAACGCAAGAACCTCGCCAAGTACTATCCAACCACGCGGCAAGAGCCCAGCAAACTCGAGAACTATTGAGAGCCTCACTGTGACTGTATATCCCAGGGACATCGAACAACCACGATGTTTCACTCTTTTATGGAGGCATCAATTACTTTAATATTCACGGTCGTAATATCGCTTGCTCTCGTGTCCGCCGCGCTCGGCCACTCATGCCTTGTACAAGGAGCCCTGCATTTTCTTATTTCTTACTTTTTCAAAATGTATACAAGAGTGCTCACGAGCGCGACGGAATACTGTTGCAGGAAAAAAGTCTCGGTAGGTGTCATCAGCGATCGTAAAACACACAATGCATGGAGATTTGCTCCGGAGCTCGGAGCAGCAATGACCTTCACACACTCGGTTACCTCGTCCAGTTTTGCCTCTTTAATTAATAAAAACAACGATGGTCCAGAATTTGACGAAAAGACGAACATGCCTGATCTCGTGAAATATTGAATTTTCAAAATATTTGCAATCGTTACCAAGAAAAAAATGAAAAATATTTCTTGGATTATAATTATTTTTACTGTGCGATGATACAGCGACGCTCTCGGTTTTAATGGCCCATAAAGAATCGCCAGGTCGCGCGCGAAAGGGCTTAACCAGCCACCATCTGCTCGTTAGACAACTCGCTCACGATTATACATACATCCACATACTTGTACGAGCATCAACTAAATACATAATACTGCAGGAAGGAGCCTCAGTTCACAATGAAAATCTCTTTGGATCGGGCGAATAATTTATCTTCGACGTGCTCGTCTCAGAAGAAGACGCAAAAGATGGAGTAAACAAGTCGTTTTTGCTTTCAATTTGCTTGGGACCAGGTGAAAACTTCCTTGAAGATTCCGGAGCCGCTGCGACTTAATTAATTATTAATTATTAATGATTAAAAATTATTATTGATTATCAAAAATTATTATTAATTATTATTAATATTAAGGATTATTGATTATTAAAAAAAAAATTAAATCGCTAGAGCGTCTCTCCTTGAAAATGATTCGGACTTGTGGAGATTTGTTGTAGAAAATGACGAACGCCCTTCTTTCTGATTTTCTTGATAAATGTTTAATCCGAAAAGTCAATAAAAACAGGAAAAGATTTTGGTGGTCAGATTCAAGAAAAATTCAACATCCGGTAGGCTTTTGTGCTGGAGTCCTCCGGTCCTAGCGAGTACAAAAAACGTTCCATCTCAGTCTACAGGAACTTAATAATGAATGTGTGGTCTCGGGGTAGCGTACGAGCACGCGCCTTTTTCCCCTGACCGTCAGGAGTGGCCGAGTTACATGTTGACCAGGGTCGACGCATGCCAATATTCTTTGAGCTTGGTACGAGCGACGCCACTCGAGCAATTTGTTGCTTCATCACTTCAATCAAATTTGCATTAATTCAATATAATTTGCTTGAATTTCTCCAACCTGCTGTCTCGTATTCACTTATTTTTGTTTATTCGCCTCCAGAGCGCGTTCATCATTTTTCAACTCACGTTGTCTTCGGTCGGGGATGAGTTGTTTCGCAAACGATAAAATGTGAGTCAAGCGCGAATCACATGCAAAACGTAATCGCCACTGAAAAAGCCACTTTTTTGTCGGTTTTTACGAAAATCGCATAAGAAAACTCATGGCGAATGCTTTGGGACGGATTTCGGTCTATGGGATGTCTAAATACCGGACCATACTCTCGGCTGTCATTGATAATTCAATGATCATTCGTTTTACGGTATAAAAATGCCTGGAAAATTCGAAAATGGTCGCACCAAAAATTCAAGATTAATTAAATAAAAATTGATAATTAAAAATGTTTATTCGATCGTTGGATTCTCCAATTTCTTTGATATCCGATTGTGATATTTTACTTTCTTATATCTGAGGTTATAAATTATTTTTATTTATTATAATTCCTTTATTGATTTCTACTTATCTCTAATTCGTTTTTATATAAATCTCTGGCTCTTCGCTTCGATCCGGGACCCCGACCTTCTTCCGACGATAGTTATCGATATTGTTATCAATTTTAAATGAGATGGCCAATCCACAGTTTATTTCGCTTATTACTGATGAAGTTCACCGGTTGACCGTCCCGGAACGAAAGAGGCTCGTTAATTGCCGTGTAGACGAATATCGATCCCGATTCCTCATGTGGTGGGGTCGATAGTTTTGGAGGGGATAGGAGATTCGAGCGACATTGGCCTGAATTTGAAATGTCACACGATTGATGATTGATATTTCGTCAACCTATCGACCAGATCTTCCGGTTCTCTCAATTCTTGCCTGTTAACGATTTCGTCAAAATATTGAGAATCCAATTTTTATTATTTCTCTCTATTCAGCGTGTCGCTTCGGTTAGTTCTTTGTCTCGCGCGATCGCAGCGTTCATTAAGGCTCGCGTTGGAATTATGGACACCGGACAACGCTATATCGTGTAATTTATGAGCACGATGGAGCCAGCAGTAATTTCCCATCATCGCCACTGGCGATTGGCTATAATAACGCGAGTTTCCGCGAAGCCGTGACATTATCGTGACGAGTTTATTGCAATAATCGGCAATAATTATGACCGCGTGTGGTTGTTGCGTATTAACGTTCATTTGGGAAGACATTAAAGAGTTTCAACTCGACCAAATCATGTCCCGATTTTTTATCGATACTTCACTCACATTGAATACGCGACCAGAACCAAAATCTAGCCCAAAATCAGCAACAAAATGAATAATTAATATTCCGATATAAATATGACAAAATAATTAGAAAAAAAAAATAATTCGCAGGATAATTCATTCCGGAATGAGTCGTAGATAAGTTTTCTAACGAAATTCTGCTCCACACATTTTCCTTACACAATACAAAATGGAGGAACGATCATTAAAGAAAAATATACAGCAAAAATGTGGGCGAGGGAGTCGTTTGTTGGATGGGACCCTATCGAATAAATTTACGAGGCGGAAAAATGGCTATCGATTTACCGAATCATCGATCGATATGCCAAAGGAACAAAATAGGATTTTTTTTTTAGAACATCGCGAGCATCAATACGATAGCAATAGAAAGTTGGATCTTGCTCAATATTTTCCGCTATTAATTAAATGCAAAAACAAGACGCTGCGATGACTGGAAAAACGTGAATCAGGGGCCATGTGGAAACTTTTGTCCGTTCGAGCTCAAGTTTTCATCGATCCAGAATTCCTTTTGTCGATCCCCGTTCATCATTTTTTTTTTTTTTTTTTTTTGATCCGTACAAATCCACGGGCTTTATGCCCTAATGAGTGGAAAAAATCATTTCTACCAATGGTCTCGTGCAGAACATCGAGGATCGAAGAGTTTTGAGTTGTCTTGTACGCGCCCACGAGACGCCATGTGTTTTGCCGATTGGGCGCCCCTCAGGTAGAAAAACCCATGTCCCATTCGACTAAGCACCCATCTGGCGAGCGTGCCGGTAATTCAACAATACATGTACAACTCACGTGGATAAATGTATGCGTGTGTGTATTCAGAATGGAGGGCGCGCGAGAGAGAATGATTCTACTCTTCTAGTCTGCTGCTGCTGCTGCTGCTGCTGCTGCTGCTGCTGCTGCTGCTGCTGCTGCTGCTGCTGCCGGGGGCGTGTAAACGCGTCGTCTCCGCGACGTCGTTTTACTCCTCGAACATTTCTCCATTCCGTTCATCTCCTTCACGTTTTTTTTTTCAAGGCTTTCTATTTATGTTTGGAGTCTCGATGACGTGCTATGAATTATTTTAACCATGAAATTTTTCGACTTTTATATTTCTACCAAATTTACACGAGAGCAAATTATTCGAGCAAAGAAAATGAAACGATAATTAAAAAGGCAAATGAACGATTTTTTTTCGCGAGATTTTGCTTGGGAGAAAAACAATGGAAGAAGATTTTGTTGCCGGAAACGATCTCGATGTGAGATCAAAGTCTCGTAACTCGAGGAATATCGAAAGGTCGACAGAAAAAAAATATGGAGCTCGGGTAGAAATGTATTTTTTAATGATTTGGTGCCGGAAACGTGGACTCGGACTTTAGTTTGTTTTGGTCGAAGAGGATGCAGGATTAAATCGGATGATACAGGATTTTATGGAGAACATCGGTTGATGTTGAAACGCTCGCGTGTATTTTAGTGAATTGACATTTGACGATTCCGAAAGGATGGTAAAAATGATTACCAATTTGTAGGGTTCCAAAACTGCTCGTTACATTGATGGGATGTCTTGGCTGAGGTATGGGAACAACATACAAAGCTGTCGGACTTAAATATATGTATATATACTAATCGATGGTGAAGAATGAAAAAATGAGACGGATTCAAGCGATTCAGTCTGTAAAATGCTGTTAGTTTGGTCCTTTTATCGGCTTGCATTGGATTTATGCTTACCAAGGATTACACTCGTACAATATACATATAGGAGTTATAATATGCTTGGGAGAGAATAATGGAGGCTGCTTTCTGACGAGGAATAATAACCCGTGCGTAGACCCTACTGACTTGGGTCATTGACGGCACCAGCGCAGCACGCGGCGATGATGTGGAATCAGAAATATATAATGGCGTTGACGGCATATTCCACGGGAGAGAGAGAGAGAGAGAGAGAGAGAGAGAAAGAATACCATAAGGATCACAACAAGAGACGTGTACTCGGTCGTTACGTGTGCTGTATTTTCTCTCTCGCGAGCTCGCTCTTTTCCTGGTCCACTGACTCTCTCGGAGATGAAATATTATCGCATCTCGACTGTTTCTGACGAACACCACACAACACATGAACACACTGCGGCTACACGCTCTTCCGTGACGAGGGAGCGAAGTGTTGGGCATCAACAAGAGAATCATCTCGGATACGGTGGCATTCGAAACAGAGAGCGTGAAACATCATTCGAATGGCAAAAAGTAAACGGTAAAGTTAAATATATAAATATATGTATGCATTACGAATGCGGGTACGAGCTTTTATGCGCCTGGAGGCTTTTCGTTGCTCAACAACTATTCGACCAGTTTTTCATTGCGATACGGAGATTTTTCTTGACACTATGCGCTTCCGCTTGGGAAACACTTGCCAGAGATATTGGTGCGAGGTGAGAGAATAATTTATTGCAGAGCGGATATTCTCTAATTTGAACGGGAATCGCACAAAGAGGATGCGTGAATGGAAGATCGCGGTTAAAGTTTCGACCAGCTGACAAGCCCATGGAATAAATACCTTAAGGGGTCGCGAATATAATCATGAATACGTTTGACCGCGAGAACGAATGGACCGAGCGGAACATCTCGACATCGATTCAATCCCCTTATTCATTGCGGAAACGCGAGATCCGTAGCGCAGCAGCCGCGCGGATACCGCCTCTGTCTTTTCCTCCCAGCTCTCCCTCTGCCTGCTGCTCTCTTTCCCGCTCTTTGCTTCGCGTGATGAGCGCGACGTTATCACATCGCGCGCACAGGTGCGTATACCTTGTTGCCTTCCCAACTGTCCGAGAGATAAACTGCTGCTTGCAAATTCTAACCAAAGAAGCTACCGGAGACACTCGAGTGCAAGAAGCTCCGAGAGCATTAATCAGATCAAAGCTTATCGAGGTGAGAAATACTGGTAGCTCCGAAAGCCTCGAGCGGATATACTTCGGCCGAGGAAATCGCGAGCCAACAGAGAACTCGAGCAACGCAAAATTATAGAATCACGATCAATACTTCCACGATTCGTTTCAAGCGAACGCAAAACAATTCTCTTTTTTGTCATTTTTCGTTGTTGCAAAACACACAAACTGGCGCGGACGGTTATTCGGATACCGGACCCAATTTGCAGCTTCGTCGTTCATTTCTTGTCGTTCATCCGCGGACCGACGAATCAACGCAGCGCCGTCACGAATTGCGCAAGCGAAATTCTGGTCACGAAATCCATGCCCAAGTAAAGAGGGAAAAGAAAGGAGCGAGGTATACGAGCAAAATACAACAGGACGAGAGTCTTTACACGCCGCGCGGAAATGATAATCTTTGAGTAAACGTACAGACGGAGGATCTCGGGGGTGCGGAGAACATTTTCATTTTCCCGTTGCGTATGTAATCAGGCCTCGGGCAACGAGAGCTCCGAACGACGCCTATCACCAAGAAAACACTATTATTGTTATAACATACATGTATATACAAGTATGTGTATGGAGCTAAGACGTTCGCGGCTATAGATTCGATATGCGTCTCTGCTGAGTAGCACGATCTGAAGTTGAGGCTCGAGTGCTCGGGGAGTGGAGTGAAGGGGATGAGAGCAGAGGTGCCGCGAATATCCCCGAGGGTTGCGCGGGCACTGCGAGATATATTTGTGGAAGGGCGAGAGACGCGCCTCTCTCTCGCGCCCGCTCGACCGATAACTCGTAATTTCAGCCTTGCACGTTGCTCCCATTATTTCAGTCTGCGAGAGCAAGAGAGACGAATCAGTTAGAGGGATGCTAAGGAAAGGGCCATGTGACGAAGCAGGATTCGTCTCGATCTCTCGGATATTTGTAGGCCTTTCTTCTCAATTATTAACGCGAGTGAGGATTAAAGTTTTCTCATTTTGCGCAAATTCTATTTTTTTGTAAATTATAACGTGATGGGAACCTATTTTTTTTCTTCATCCTTCCAATTGCTTTGCTTTAGAGCTCTAAGGTTACAATTTCAAAAAACCGTTACAAGTTTCAAGCATAGAAAAAATTTATTTCCGCAGTATGAAAGTTTAGCAAGGATTTTATTGCGCAATCGCATCGCGCGGCTGAAGAGAATAACGAATGGAGTCTCGAACTGTCATCGAGTCAGATGTATGACAGGTTTATGCTGTTTCCACTGAATGTTCCTGCGTCGTTGCGCAAAAAAAATTGATGAAAATTCAATTCCATTGGCCAGACAATAAATGCATAAACAATGACGAAATTAAAGGTTTTCATTGACAAATAAAAATAAGTAATTCAGCAGTTATGCAATTATGTGAGGCTGTTGAACAAAGTTTTGCGGTGGCTGGTCGTAAATCATTGTGAGCCTAGCAGAGTATGTCTATCGCAATTTATTCGAGTAGCATATGCAGTTTGTTTAGTTTTTTTCATCTCCTTAGGGAGTGCAAATTTGTAGAGCATTAAAAAATCAAGGTTTTTTTATTGGCCAAGCTTGTCTCAAAAGTTGATACATAATCACGCAATGGAATGTACATTCCGGGAATGAATATAGCGATAATGGTTTGGCATAGGATTGAGTGCTCGAGCAGGACCAGGAAGAAAACGGTGCAGGAATAAGAGAAAGCGAGATAGCCGAGGTCGTTTGGCAAAGTAACGACTTAACGGTCTGAACTTTTGTGAACGCCAGTGCGATCTCGAAACTCTTCTGTCGTGAGTTTTCCCAACGAGTACTCCGTCCACGTTGTAGCCTGATTCCTGCGAGAGGAGACGCAGAAATCGTCCAACTGCAACCGCGCGTTGAGTATCGCGTGAATTCCGGAACACGCTTCCCAGCGCAAAATGTACAAAACACACACAGACAGGCACGTTTATACGTAAATATGTATACATCGCTGAGGTGGTTTGCAACATTGACCGTTTTTCAGCAAAAGGTTGTGGTCGAGGTTGCACCCAGTGCGGAATCGCATCTTCCTAAGCCTTTCTGTTTACAGCCCCAGCCTAGAGCCTACAGTCTGCTCAACCGCGCTCTCTCGTTCTCTCTACGAATCTGTGTATGCGCGTAACGCTATACACAAGGAAATGTGTGCAGAGCGGGAAAGAGAAGAGATCGCAGAGAGACTGTAAAATTCAACGCGAGAAATGCTCGCAATTTGCTTCAGAGTCGCGCTCCGTTCTCTCCACGTGAGATGCATCTCGTGTGTTTGTACGAATATACCCCGTTCGCACACTACCACCGAACTATATAACGAGCAGAATCTACACAGAGAAGAGCGCAACAACTCGGCACCGCGAGAGGAGCGCTCTTTGTGTCTCAATGCGAAAGAGTCCGAACAAAGGCGCACTATCGTTCCCTAGAAATACACTCGAGATACACACATTTATACATATTTTTGTGATCCTCTTCCCTCTTGGAGATACGCGTCATTTCCCACTTTCGAGTTAACCTCATGGAATTTGATGATTGTGAACTGAACGGCTTCGAGGAAGCCTGTGGGAAAACTTGAGGATTCTACGAAGACCTGAACGAAGGGAGTTTTTGGTAAATAAATAATTTTTTTCGCTTTTCCTGAACGCGAGTTCGAAATTCAACATGAAAATAAAAACAAAACCTAAAAATCGGGATTCCCATCAAATTGTCAACATCGAACATGCTATTCAAATTTTTTGATTAAAAGATGAAAATTTCTGTCATTCCGCTCGTCACATGTGAAACTTTCCCGTAATTCTTTTCACACGTTTGATACTTTATAATACAAAACAAACAAAAAAGATTTTTCCGTCTCATCATTCCCTGGCATTCTGCATAAAGCAGCCAACTTGAAGAGTCGTATTTCATGCTGAGAATCGATATTATTACTTTTATGGTATATCGCCCGCGAGGCTTTTTCGTCGAGCGCCACACCGTCACGCATAGTTAGCCTTCTGTTCAAGCAAAAGCAGCGTATCACATTATAGCTATAAGTAGACGCGAGTGAAAGAAAAATAAAAACACGATAAAATAACGAGGTATTTCTCTATCAACGTGAAATCGCTCGAACAAGATCAATCAATTGACTTTTTTCAATCTTGGGAAAATAGAGAATGCTTCTGCCGTGCTCATGACAAAAATCCCGTATAAAAAGGGTAAAGTTTGCAATAACAATCTCAAGATTCCTTTCGAATGTGCCGCCAATTTTCGATTGTCCGGATGATCCTTTCGTAATTTGGAAGGTTTTGGAAGCTCCAAGACGCGTGGGGTAAGCGGATAATAGTTTCTAAACAAAAGAACAAATCCAAGATGTCGATCGATATTTGAAGAATAATTATTTATTTCCACAATCCCAAGATTTCACCATTTCGATCAATATCCACGAGACTCATCGCGATATTGAAGTTCGTATCGTCGAAATGCAATAAAAATTGACAATTTTTTATAGCAGAGTCGAAAATTTTGGTCGTCCTTGCCATTGGGAAACTGGATTCACTAAAAAAAATGGAAACTCTCGTATTAATTATGAAAATAATTAATATAAAATATATTTATAGTTTTTCCAACGATGCAAACTTCATTGTAATTTTTTCTAGATGACAATTAATTGGCAATGATAGAAAATCGATCTAGATTAACAAACGCATTGTTCGAGCCTCCTGGCACTCTCAAATAAACGCTGGGCTCCGCGTTACTTCCGCGCCAGTCGATTCAACACGTTAGTACGTCGAATCAGATTCGGAAATGAAAGCTCGTGGCCTACAGCTCATAATGTAATCCGTGGATAATAGAGAAAAGGACATTTGCTAGGGAATACAGTTGGAAAAAGCATTAGCCTATTTCATTTAGCGCGAGCAGACCGTTACATTTCGTTACATTAAATGAAATGATGAATTAAAAAGTTTTTATTGGCGTTTTTATAGACCGAAGAATGGAAACTCGACGGTAAATATCTACAAGCAAAGGAGCAACACAAATTCCCAATTTATAAACTCACTGAGTTCGGCGAAGGTCCATGCGGAGGAGGATGGATCGCTCTCCCGATCCCCGAATTACTGTTCCACTTATTTTTATTGTTCTGTCTTAAGGCTGTAGAATTACTCGCGGAAAAATATTGCGGCTGTTGATTTCTATACACGCTATTGTTATTCTGTTGCTGGTGTTGATGATGATGAGCATAAGCTCTGGCAACCGACGGACGAAAAGTTCCGGCCGTACTGTAGCCCGTAGGAATCGTGAAGCTGGTTGAGCACTTTCTGTGATGAAAGTTGCTCAATTCGTTCTGATAGTCGCGGAGAAAAGCTTCGTTGAGCATTCCAGCGGCATTGTGTCGATAGGCCACGCTTGGATCGGCCAAACCGCTCGAGTTTTTCTCATCTCTGGAACGTTTTCCAGCCGGAAAATGGCGAGCAGGTAAGGATGATGGAGAGCCAGTAGGAAAGGAAACAGGAGCGACAGGCTGGCGAGAAATAGGAGGCGTGGGAGGAGCGTAAAAATGTGGGAATCCAGGAGGCCTCGAGTTTGCTAATGGAATCGTTGGCACAGTGGCACGATAAGCTGGATGCTGCGTCCCAGCGAATTGTTGCTGATTAATCGCTAACCTCGAGAAATCAGGGCTTTGCTGTTCGAAAGCATTTGTTCGATGTAAAAGCTCCGTAGCTCCTGGAACAACTGGACCGGACGAGGAACTTGACGAAAAAGCACGCTCGTTCCGACTGTCATTGTCGACTGCTCGATACTCATCCGCACCAGGACCTTTAGAATCAGCGTGATCTTCTCGACAGCCACTGACTGATTCAGCTTCCCCGGGAAGACGATGCTGAACCACATCCTCTTCGAGGCTCTCTTGCTTGATTATTATATTCTTATCATTCTCGCAAGTCTCTGGCATCGGTTCGCTCTCGGTCGTCAGTATTTCGCTCTTTACGACCACATCTTTCTTCACGATAACCCTATGCTCTGTATTTACTGGAGTCTCGTGACGTGGATCCATCGTCACGGTATTTAGGTCGTTTGGATTTGATCCTAGACTCGCTTCCGGCATACCAAACCCTGGAGTTCCAGCAATAATTTCATTAATTCCGAGAACTGGTACTGTCTCATGGAATCCGTTGGTGGAGAGCGTTTATCTTGCAAAGTCGTTGAGTCTAAAACGTCAATAACCAAAAACCGAAAGAAATTCGAAGATTTGTGACATGTTCGATTAATTATTGTGTAAAATGGCGTCGATTAATCCAGGTGAATATGATATTCAGCAAGAGGCTCGAATCTGGCGCGATAAATTTCCAAATCTCGGCAGCCTATTAATTTAGAGGCGGAAGGAGGGGTGGGCGGATCGGCCGAGATGCGAAAACTTGTTGTTGATGGGACGATTGCGACGGTTGGTGATGCGGCGGCGCTGATGTCCCCGACTCGGGCTCACTCGTGTTTTCGGTTGATGACGATGGTGGGGGAAGCTTGGAAGGAGATCTGAAGGGAAGGGGGGGGGGGGGTATATAACGGAGGTAGGGGAGGCAAGGGCGGCGTGACAAGTTTCCGTGTCACGTGTCCACCATCCACGGCATCTGAGCTAAGCTCCGCCTACGAAACTGATTTTCCCTCCGGTGAAACGTCGCCGTAGCCGCGCTGCGACTCCAGCAGCGCGTATTTCAACGCCGCTGCTGGTGCTCGCGTATCGTTTTCTTCGTGCTCCTTTTTTCTTTTGTCATCAAGCCCACGGTCTCCGTCTTTTTCTGCCACATCGAGAGGCTCATCGTCATTGGGCTAGGATCCTCTGCCATTCGTGAACCGACTCTGAACCGTCAAGCCACATGGTAACATTTCCTCCTCGTATTCACCAGTAAATGTCACTTTTTTATGCAAATTTCGTTTTTTTTTCGTTTTTTTTTTTTTTTTTCATTCACTTTACAGACCACATCACGACACAATCATTATCCGCATCGAGAAGCGTTGGCACAACTGTCTCATCCGACTGGGATAATGAGGCAGAGCCTCGAATCATCAAACTGGCAAAGAAAAAACAACTCGTCACTCCGGCTCACGCCCACATCTTAATTCACCATAAAAATATTCTCACGGCGCACTGTTTTATCACGACACAACTTAGCCACCCGTCGCGGACCGGTTTTATTAATTAGTAAGGATAAAATAAGAAAAAAATGAATAAATTAAAATGACATGCAACGTCGAGATACAGAAGGAAAAGACGAAAGAGAGAGTGAGGGTTTTCAAGACGCGTGGTGTGTGCCCATATAACCACGACCGTACCCGCGAACGCACGCCAACCGACTCTCGAGGTTACACGGAGCGCCGCTTCGCGGCTATTCGTGCGTTTTCGTAATTAATCGTGAATACCGAGGAGCAGCAGCAGCTCCGGCCGCGGGTTTCTCTCTTTTCTTTCTCGCTTACTCTTTTCTGCCGACAATGCGATCTCTTCACGCGGACAAACGGTTTTTATTTTCCCAACAGCTCTTTGCAATACCAATCGTTCGGCCTCCAACGAGTTAATGTGATGCAGGCGCCGCTCAACATTTCCAAGAACGTACCAACTTGTCACGGAGCTCTTACGACGTGTCAGTTCGTTTTTTTTTTCTTCTATTTTCTGTTTGGTTTTTCCTTTAACACGAGATCAGATGCCCAGGTCGAGCGACTCTATACGAGCCGGAGTTTCGTTCCACGTACAGCGTGAAACACTCGGGGGGGTTCTCGCTTGCTGTGTGCGCGCGGTCGGTTATTTCCGCCGAGAAATCACGAGAACCAACGAGCCAACCCGAACGTATAAACCCACTCTGTATATCTGTAGGAGCGCTGATGCGGGGAACACCGCAATACATTATTCCGCCTCTATATATATATATATATATATATATATATATATATATATATAGCTCTGCGGATATCTACACCACGTCGAGACGCACAGATCTCTGAGCATGGACCACTTCACGTGCATACCTCACCTATCCAAGCCTCATATACGTGTCCAACTACACTTCGCTCTTTAATTCCCTCTTGCCTCTTCGCCTCCGCTTCGCCAGGACCAGTTTATCGTATTAACGCGAATATGCACTCTTGGAATCTCCACCGCTATCATTCCAGACAATACCGGAAAAGCAGATAGCAGCGATTAAATCGAAGCCCGCGAATTATCCAACACGCGACACTCTGTTTCCTCGTCATTCCCCAGAAAAAATAAATCAATCCTTGATCAAAATTTGATGAGTCTCTGAAATTTCATTTTTTATCCCAGAACTGAAACCTGCTACACCCAAAACCGTGTCAAAAATCAAAAGTATCATTTTAACTTGAAGCAAAGCTGCGGTGCTTGATATAGTATAAAGTTCATGACCCCAGAATCCTGGAAAGCTCGAAGAATCACACTGCGAGAGGATCCAATGAATAACTTTCATCTCGATTTTCTACAGGAAGTTCATCATCGCCTTCCTGCATCACTCCGATCTCGATCATTAATCCTCGTATCGTTATAATTACGTCAGGACTAAGCTCAAGAATTATTTGTTAATATGACAAAGTTTTTTTGTTCCACACAGTCACCCAGTCCTACGTCCAAGCTTCTCAGGCCGAGCTCTCCTCTCTCCCTCCCTCGCTCTACGCCGGTATCAATATGTCCGGATATATACATATATAGAAACAGAGATTACAAAGTAGTGTGTATACGGCAGCAGACTTATACGTTGCACCATCGATATCCACAGGTCTGTTAATACACATGAGAACCACGGATACTACACAATGCAGCAGGTAGCAGCAGCGGCAGAGTGCAGGCGGTGCACGGACGGGCTCTCTAGGCAAAAGGTGCGGGGCAAGGCGTCTGTAGGCTCCTGAACAGTATAGCACATGCATGTACTCACCTATACATATAAATATATTATCGATACATATACAGCAGTATCTCTTTCTTCTTTCTTCTTTTGCCAGTTTCTTTCTTCGCTCGTGTGCTGCTCCTTGAAGTGCGATATCCGAGGTGCGCGGACGACGACGCCAGCGACGACGTCGTCGAGTCGATACTTGGGACCGGCGCGGTGTTCTGCCACCATCACAGCTCTTCAACCCCTTGCGCCTCTTCACTCCTCGTGCTGCTGCTGCAGCGAGTACATTTTTGCTTTTCTCCTATATTCGTCTCTCGGTTCTGCCTAATAAAATACTTCGAATACAAGGGTTCCGGTCATTTTTTTCGAGGGTATGGATTTGGGATGCGGAAACATATGGGGACAACTTCACAATCCTTGTCCAGTCTATCCCGCAATATCTATACCTGGAGGACAATTCGTGAGAGCGTTGAATTCCCGTTCTGCTTATCGTTTCATCTTGGGGACGATGCATCATATATTTAATCGTTTTTATTTCATCATCCCCGATAAGATCTTCCGCTCGGTTTATTCATGCGCCCTGGGTCGCCTACTTCCTGGTATATGCCTTGCCCCCACCAACTCGTGTGACTTCCTTGCACACACCCTGGCTCTGGAAACTTTTCACAGGCTCTTGAAGTCAGTCGAGCAAAAACAGAAAAATCCAGTCGGAAAACATCGTCACGGTCTCTCGGCAAATTCGGAATATATTTCGACCATTTTTTTGTTGTTTATTGCTCCGAGAATTTATTCACGATTCATGAGACTCTTTTCCAAAGTGCAATGATGCACATAAAATGCAACGATGTCATATTTTTTGAGAGTCTCCCTAACCTCGTTTTATCGGTTTTATCAGTCCGAGAGTCCAAATAATCGTCAGCTCAGCAATTTGAAAGATACTTCGATGTCTTGTGGAATAATTCACCAGATTTTGTCTTATTCACTCGATTTCCCAAACGACTGCAACTGCAAGCTCCAAGATAAACAATGATTAGCAAAACTTATGAGGCAAACTGTCTGGCTCAGCCGTCTCATTCATGATATCGAGGATGTCGTTCACGAATGTCATAGAGGAACAGATAACGCGAACACCGAGTCCAGCCTCTGGTCCAGAGTGACAAGAAAATGGAGTGGTTGATACTAGTGAGCAGACTGACATATTGAGTCGTAAAAAACATGGACAAGTGACGCTGTTATCTTGACCTCGGGATTGCCCTCACATTTTCTGTCCTGCCAATAGGCGATTCTATATTGCTGTTAGAATCGAATGTGGCTGATCCAGAAAGTCATGGAAAACATACGCTGGTCTCCCCGACTCAATAAATTCGTTCGATCCTAAACAGCAAAAAGTCATCCTGCATGATGTAAATTGGCCTGAGACCTAAATTGTATTGGTGAGTAAATATTATTAATTAACCGTCACAACGAGGATGGGCACGAGTGAACTTGGGGTATAAAACATGATAGGGTCTATTATTTGGTGGGTTTAGTAGACGATGATTCGGTTTTATGAGGAAAATGAAGTAGCTAAGTCATAAAGTTGCGGAGTAGGGATTAAAAAATGATAAAGTTTCTTTGGAATGGTGTATTACGTAATTATGAGAGTACGAGAGTGACCAGACGGTCGTATGTCTAGCCGATCGATATCTCTAACGATAATAGCGAGTATATAATAAAAATCAATTTTCCGCCAAGAATTGGATATGTTATTGGTGATTGGTTTTTTTTTCTTTCTGTTCGTTATGTTATCCTCTCATACCTTATCGAGTGTCTCGGTGGTGAAAAATCTGATGAATTATTAGTTGGAGCTAGATTGCAGAGAGCCCGATGATTTTTCCGGGCTTGAATGGGCGTGTGTCGTCGTTGCACTTACGGGGACAGTTGGTAGCCAATGAGAAGGTTTCGAAGGCGTGGAGGGACCTGGCCACGGGGACATCTAAGAGACATGCGATAGGGAAGAGAGAGGGGAAGCGAGACAGCAGCGTCGACTCTGCCCTGCGACGGCGTCGCTCAGAGACCCCTCTGTCGCGTGGAGTCGCCTTCCGACGACTCCTCCACCGCTTTCCTCCGGAGTGGGGGGTCGCACTCGATGCCACTATGGTGGGGAGAAGGAGAAGAGCACACGCGAAGGGGATCAAGGGGAAGTGGCCCCATAGTGGGGATTCGTTGACACGCCCCTACAAACGGGAGTGGGGTCGCCGGACGACGGTCCGGCGGGGTACAGGCAGGATCGCATCTGGCGGTGATACGCTCGAGACGCGTGCTACTACGTTTGTCTCGCCCGTATCGTGCGCGCACCGTCTTTTCTTATCTCGAAGCTGTCGCGAGCTCAACCCACCGAGAAATTTACAAAACAACCAAATTTCTTGTGGATCAAAAGGACCATTCGAGGATTTCCTAGGGCATCGTAGAAATCATTGTTGATGGGCATTTCGTTAAATATAAGTTTGATGAGCGTTTTTTCGTATTCACAGAAAAAAAAGGAACACTCGCCGGCCCATCGGACGTTCGTACTCTGCATACGATTTGAAAATCCACTAAATCATTCCCGAAGAAAACCTTACGATGAAAATTTTGATCCTGGCATCGTTTCCACCATCTGCTATGTCAAAAGTCTGCCTGCCAGTATAATAAAGATCAGAGGACCTTCCAAAGGTCCAAAGACTCAAGTCGAACTGTGGATACGCGTCTACGACGTTTACGTAAAGAGTCGAGTCTTGATCACTGCGCGATTGACATTTCCCTTAATTGTAGGCTTTTGTTTCTTATCGTCCGACTGTCACCTTATCACGCTCTACACACGAGGATCTTACGTTCGGGCGCGAGAAGAACTGTTTCCCCAAGTTCAAGGATTACGCGCAGTTCTATCACTGCCAACCCACGTCTCACATTAATCTTTCCCTTCCGCGTTTCCTTCTCTTCTTCTCCTCTCTCTCTCTCTCTCTCTCTCTCTCGCTCTTTTCCTCTTCCTCTCATCATCATGTGGGAAGAATCCCCCTATTGTATACGTCGTTCGCGCTTTGCTACTATATATATCCTTCTCTTCTCGAGAGGGTCGCACAAAGTTCACAGCGCTATATGATCCTTATCCTTCTTATGTCGTAATTGAAGTCTGCTTAGACGTTTTATTCAATCAGAGTCCGATCGTTAATAAATGTGCGGCACATCGTCGATGTCTCCTGCGTTATAGACACTGACTGCAGGTGGTATATCTATAAAATCTCGGTTCTGACGATTGCATCGTTAGAATACAAAACAAAAAATATTTTTTCATCAATTATTTTGATAATTAACGCGATCGTTTCAATTTTTCTATCAAATTCATTTTTCCAATGACAAAGAAGACTGACCCTTTATCGTTGACAAATACTGTATGAAGTATTTGCCACTTGCTGTCAAGAATGACCAGTTTCGTTACGATCCAACGATGCAAGCTCCAACATCGTCGATAAATAATAATTTGCACATTTTTTCGAGGCCCACAGTCATATCGAGAGGAACTGATTACCCATATCGTTGATATCTGTGCTCGGACGGCCTTCTTTTCGACACTTGACATTAAAAGTCACGATTCTCGTGCTGAACTACGTCTCCGTCACGTCAAGTTGACGGATCGGCGTGCGCACTCAGGAAATTAGGCAATTTCCGGTCGGTGCCTGCTCGTGTCTGCATTTAATAGGGCCTCCGGTTACTTACAGTTTCAGATATAGTGTATAGCGCTAGCTCACGCTGCCGTTTCCAAGAGCCGAGAGAAACGGCGACCATCGTTGGATAGTACCTTCAAGTACCTTGGCTCGCCAAGCCAACTCGAGGACTATGTGCTTACCTACAAGTATATACATCCTTCCATTCAGCATCTCTGTGTGCATACAACATTTTTACATAAACTTGACACACACGAACGTAAATATCCATAGACAAGTATTCTCAAAGTCTATATAGGTATGTGAGACGTTCTGCTTGTGTGCAAGGCTCTACGTATGGTCATTGCAGCAACTTAGTGGCAACTTCTCCTGTCTCCCTTACTCCCTTTGCCCTTCGCCTACGATGGCTCTTCTGGTCGCCTGTTCTCGCACAGCCACCTACAAGACCTCCGGGCGTCGAGGTTGACTGGCGTGGCGATCGATCGAGGTACAAACCTCATTGGCCACTTTTTTTCTCTTCACTTTTTCCAGGATGTCCTCTTTGCTATTTCACGCTCATCCGAAATGCATTAAAAAAAGGAATTACATCTCTGGGCATCGTTTTCGAACGTTGCGGCGAAGCACTCAATATTTCGAGTCATTTTTCGAGTCCATATTGAGTTCAGTGATCGGTAGGCCCACCCAGCGACAACGACATTCACGACCTTCAAGTGGTATCCTGAGTTTGGAATGCTGAAGAAATTTGATGAACTCGATGTTGCTTAGAATTTTATGAAAATGAATATTTTTCAATCGATAGCGACACAGCCAAGACTTTTTCTCGTGATCGAACTGGCACGTTCCCTTACGTACTCCGAACATGGAGTCGGTCGGTCAAGATGAATTTAATAACGAGGCGATAAGTTTCTTCGTGATGATAGCATTCCAAAGAGGTTTGAAATCATGAGTTACGATAGGACGCGTCGATCCACGTCATTGGGCTTCTACGTACACGAATGTGTACACGTGGATGGTTATTAGAGTGTATCGGTCGTATCAGCGAGCAGGGTTCCATAGAGGAAGGTGGTGCATCGGCGATGCAGCAGAGAGTGGCGAACGTAGTGAGAGCGAAACGAAAGACCGACCCTGCGGGGTCACTAATGACACACGTTCGAGTGGTGCAAGCATTGCAATGGAAACGAGAGAAGAGCAGGGAACGATATAACCTGTGCGTACAACGACGTACATTGTGGATCTTTGTATATCTGTATATTTAGCTCTTGTGTCGTTTTTTTAATGTTTTTATATCTTTCTCATGTCCTCTCTCGCACGATCTCTCTGTTTCGCGATGATCCGCAGCACGGATAAGGCAGAATAGAGGGCGATTCGCGAATAACGTGAATTGGCATCATCAAAGCGAGCAAACAATGCGCCTCGGATGCCGTCGATGGCTCGACAACGTGTGGTTAGCCTAATCGGCGTATACACATACAAACGTGCCACGAAACTCCAGCATCCACTTGCTCTTCCTCTCTTTCGCTCTCTCTCTCTCTCTCTCTCTCTCTCTCTATCTCTGTCTCCGGATCCCAACCCCGTCTACATTCTCCATTGGACATCGACGAATTACTGTGTGTTGCACATACAGTTGGACGTGTCTCTCTGTGTTTCGGAGTGAACACCAAATACCCAAGAAATTTCCAACCATCCGCCGTATCGATGCAAACCATACGCTCGGAAATCCACATGATTTAACACGTAAAGTCATTTTGTTTACGTCCTTGTTGGTTGCCTTACCGATCGCAGTCATTATTGTATTCTCAGGAGCTTTGGAATATTCTCTTTATCTTGGCTGACAGCGATAAAGCTCGTGGGTACCGAATCAACTCTCGATATTCTTTCGACCTGACGCATTGCGCGAAATTCCTTTATCCTGTACGATCGTGAAAACGTTATTCATCCTAACTGAGACTCGGCCAACTGCGATACTCCAAGAGAAATTGTATATTGTCTCGCAGTAATGTTGGTCTATTGCAGGAAAAAGACACGACGATGAAATGAGACGTTGGCTTGGCGTAATGCTTGCGAAATTGATTATGACTGGAGCGACTGGATGGTGAATTATATTTGTAGGAAAGAATGAGATCACAAACGTAGAGTTTGTATTGGCAAAGTGTATGTTGATAAAATCTTAAAAATCGGTCGCGAAGCCCTTTGTTTTAGCTGAACGAGAGGCAGCGAGCTCGAAATCGTAAATATCTATTATTCATCCTTGGAACAATATTGATGATCGAAAAGGAGATCAGGATCTTGAAAATTTGAAATGTAAATTGTAACGGAGTGTTTGAGGCGTTGGAAAAAAATGGACTGACCGGGACGCGCACGGGACTGAAAGAAATAGAACGGACGTGTAATATGAGCGAAAAGTTGGGTCGAATCCATCTAATAAAAATGTTGATTGCCTCGCTCGTTAGAAGGGCCCCCCCTCGAAGTTTTGCCATGAAGTTCAAGCGTAAAGGTTGCGTCGCGGGGCGTCCATATGATTTTTAATATACATATATATATATATATTTATATCGCTGTATATCGTATATTTACCTTTTGCTTTGGAGGCTTCACTCCCTTTACCACTTCCCTTACGTTTTTTCTCGTCTCACCTCGCTCTTCCTCTTTCTCAATCTTCGCTGCGTTCGATTATTTATTACCCACGCGAACGGCCCACACCGCGTGTATGTGCAATACGTGCGAGCACGCGCCTCTTCAATGGCCGTAAGGAAAGCTTCGGGACGGATAATAAAACGACAAGATTAACCGCATAGTGATCAAAGTCAATAACGTTCTTTCCTCCGTATATCTCTGTACACCGTGAGCTTGCATAGCTCTCATCGTGCACGTTTTTTCGGCTCATCAAATCGCTTCCAATCAATTTACATTTCAATTAATCAAGTTATTCCGAGAGCCAACTAAAAATGAAGAATCATCAACAGAGTCCCGAATATATATGAAAGCGCGAGCCCTTGATGTCAGATTCTTTGCAGAGTTGGCGGTTTGGTACATTTCATTCATGGACGTTTGCTCCTTCTCTGCCTTTCAGCCTGCTGGCCTGTCCCCATATCCAATTCGAGATAAAAATACGAGTCAAGCCCAGGACAAGAAAAAGCCAGTGTAGTAGGGTCAACGCGTCTAAAGAATCAGAGAGAACCCCTCAACATTCATGCCCTCGTGGAAAAGTCTGCTAGCTCCGGCGTTGCCTTCAGCGATCTGCTGATGCCATGTAGCATTTCACGTCAAAAGTCTCTTGGCTTTTTCGGCCCGAGTGGATCGTGCTCCAAAATTTCAAGAGGGTGGGGAGCAAAGCTTGGGGGTGCTGGTTGCAACAAACCACCCTTGTGCGGTTTAGGTACATTACCCTGCCTCGCTGAAGCTCTCGTTGCCGCCGCACACGGCGGACCGCCATCCTTCTTCTTCCTCGCTCAAACGCTTTTTCTCTGTTTTCACTTTTCGTTGCCTCGACCAAACCTGCCAGGATTCGCCCATCCGGCTCTCTCACAACGACCAAAATACACGCAAAAATAAATGTGAATAATGTTGTGTGTACCGTTCTCACTTTTCGTCTCGCATTCATTCATTGACCAAGCCCGAGTCAAACCCCGCCGTGCTCCGAACAACCCTCCACCCTCTTCCATCCCTTTGTATCTTGTCTCTATATATACACCCACCAAACGGGGGTTCGTTTTAAGCATGGAAAACTAAAAAGCTAATTTACTTTAAAAGTATTCGGTTCGGCGCGCTTTCAGTTTCCTCTCCCGGTATATCCACGATTTTCGTATCCCCACAGATATTCACATATGCGTCCAGTGTACGTTTATGCGTAAAGAAACACTTTACATGTGTCTGTACCGTCCAACGGACACTATCGAGAAGCTCTCGTGGCCAAGGGAATCACGGCCAGCCCAGAATTCGGCAAAACGAGTCTATGCGGGGCAAGAGTTCCATGTCCATGGCGCGTTTCATCAAACAGAAGCCAATAGTGCTTTTTGAGCCTCCCCACAACTACTGCCACGACCCTCTATCATTCCGGTTCTGCGAAAGAGCAACGAGCATCACCGTCCGTCCATCCTCGGACCAGAGGCCACCGAACTCCCGAGTATCAAAAGCTGCTCCTACGCCGGGGCTAATGCAACCAGCGACATATTCATAATCGCCCCCACCCTCTCCCCCCTCCTGCCCCAACATGGCATGCTCGTATCATATGCTACGAGTTGCGGAATCTATCGGTCTATGCGTTACTATCTCTGATTCGCTTTCTATACACAGTTAATCCTCGATTACCATACGCCGTCTCGCACAGGATCAACATATATTTCGATTAATATGGCTCGCACGACATTTTTTATCCCAAAACCGTCGCTTCTCCAAAATTTCCAGAAATCGCTTCATTAAAACATTAACGCGTTTATAAACACGAACAAAAATGATCGATTCGTTGAAAACTGGTTTGCTTGAGCTGCAGATCCCTAAAATCCATCTGCGACAAGAAAACTGCTGAAAAAACTTGTTTGGTAATTTTTAATGAATTTTCTCATGTTAAGAATCCGGTCGCTTGTGATCGTCACAGTTCTTAATGAGATGGACACAATTTAATAAGACTAGCCAGATTATTTTGGTTAATCGAGGTTCAACTGTCGATGTTGCGTGTACGAATTATGTGAATATGTGTGAAAAGTTGTTGTGTTACGGAGGATGGCCTTGCGCTATCGAAAAGCAAGGACCCTCCTAAACGCATGGCAGAGAGTTGATCGAATGGTCATTTGGCTGATAGCTTTTTGCATTTCTGTGTGTACACGGAGCATACGAAAATGTCGAAACGATTCGGGGAGCCGGGCCAGACTATGCGGGCGACGCCCTCTCTATCATTCGGCAAGCATTGGCATATAAATGCGTTTGGCTTTTGGCGAGATGTTATATAAACGTCCAACATCCACAACGATAGCTGGATACGTGGCATTCATGCGGAACATAAAGAGAGAAACAGGGAGAGAAAGAGAGAAGTCCGTGAATATGCCGCGCACGAGCTCTTTTGGAAAGTGTAAAACGCGTGTGCGTTGAACTCTCCCAATTCGTAAAAGTGCAATGTCCTTTCGGAAGGTCCCCGGGAGACCATTTTTCAAAATTACATCAAAAGACTGCATACATCAAGAATGTAAAAAAAAAAAAAAGCAAGCTCTTCACGGCAGTTACAGATTTTACGAGTATCGAACATTTCGAAGCTCAAAACTTTCCAAAGAAACATATGCTCCAGGATACTAAAGCAAAGCCAAATTGCTTCGAATTACGATTTTGCAAGAGTTTTTGCATCCATTTTATTCCGCGTGGAAGTGAACAGCCAGAAAATAACATAAAGCCTTCTCCATTATATGTTCTTATGCACATGTCTCGTTCTGTCATTACACCGCCAAATTACGCTAATAAAAGTAACAATAATTGTCGTGTGTACTTAAATCTGCAGGGTCCTTAAAGATCGCTCGTATCGTTCACTGGAATGTAATCGCACTCGATCCACAATAAGAGAAAAGAATACCTTTCTGGGTTGCACCATTTTATTTTATTTTAATGAGCCAGCAATAACAAAAGTAATTAATACAAAGAGAAAAGTCGCAGCTCTCATCGACAAAGCACAGAAATTAAGCGAACGCCTGCATCTCTTCCTGTAACTATTTAAATAACTATCGCGTATGTACAACTTGATTTTTTAATCGCATACATAGACTCTCTGTAGTATAAGTGAAGAAGCAGCCACCGCTGCAGAAAGAAACGGTTACGGGTCTTACGTACTCACCGTTTAAGAAAGAGAGAGACTAGGCACACCATTATACTTTTAAATCCAGAACAATTAACTGTAATCAAGCACAGGAAATCGTGTGTATGTGTGAGGAGGCGCAAGCGCGTTATGGAGACGAAGAGTACGCAATTATTTTTAAATAAGATTCATTTTTTTTTTTTTTTTTTTTTTTTCTTCACATATTTTCAAGTGTAATGTACAGGACGTTTTTATGAGGAAAAGTGAATCGTCTTGTCAAATCGCATATTTAATCTTCATTTAATGGAAATTAGCAATAAAATATTGACTCGACGTGCTCGCCACCACGATGCAGCTTTTCCCTGTTTGACATTTCGATTGAATTTTTTTTTTCAAATTTTTATTCCATGTGGAAGAATTTTATTTGTCGACACTTTTCGATCTTCAACTTTGAAGAAGCCTGTATTGTCGCTCATACATGTGTGTTTATATATGCGAAAAAAATGCACATACTTTGGTATTCTAGAACGTCCCACATACACCGTTTAATTCGTAGTATGTATGCATTATTGTTGAAGAAGTCTCCGAGCAGGACGCCATCATCAGTGGATTATTAATCCAAGTACGAGATCTACGATGCCTGATAAAACTCCGTATACCATACAGCACCGGACGTTATTTTTATCTTGTGTGAGAGAGGGACGTTATGGAAGTGCGCGCTTTGACATCGCAGCGATCAACTTTATGCTAATTCGACTATGTAACTGTGAGCGGATAATCACGGTCTAGGATCGAGGAAAAAACTTTGAGATTCACTGACGTATAATCACTGCTTGCCAATTACCTCGCTGTCACGAATTAAAATAACATAAACGATTATAAATCCAATTCTGCGCGTTTTTTTTTCTTCGACAGGATTATGGAGAATTAAAATCTTGGTCTCTGGCAATAGTGAATGATGAACGATTCATTAATTTTTTACGGTTGATCAATTGTTTGGGAATAATTTTTTACAGGCATTGTGGAACATCAAATCAATTTCGAGCATTTTTCAATAACGTCATCGGATAATATAGCAAAAAAAAAAAAATAAACCATTGACGAAAAAGTTCAGGGAGTCGCGTGTGAGAATCGATACGTCGTTCGTCGTGCGATACTTATGGGATGAAGAATGGGAGCTCGACGTCGAGACGAAAGAAACAAAAGGCGATTACCGAAGTCGCCGGTCCGGTCCGATATCGACGTCGTCCTTTCTTTTCTCTCAGAGATCCGGAGCAAGAAAATACACGAAGGCTTCGTAAGCAGAGGCTCTCGGCTCCCTTATAACGAACAAACTCTGTCACTCGGTGTTTGGCGGCCAGACAAACCAAAGAAAAAGTGACCAATCATCCGTTCAAGGATTACAAAAGTTTTAATCGCTCTTCATTCTGAGACAACCAAGCAAAAAGACTGGCGTCTACCAGATTCTTTGGCCCCTCGATCAAATGAGAAAAGCTGATACAAAGGTCTCCCAGTCCATTTTTCCCAAATAAACCCGAGTAAGCACTCTCAATGAATTACCCATTTTTTCATTCACCTTTCTCTTTCAATTAACTTGCAAACATTAAGAAATTCGCACTCATTATATTCGACATGTTTGTCAAAAATTCTTCCCCACCAACTTTATTATTTCTGAAACGGAAAAGTTCGAAAATATCTGTAATTACAGTGGAAATGAGATTTTGTTAAAAAACGTCGACACTTTATTTTTATTTCAATAATTCCAAAATTTTCGTGATTTTGACAGTATACTTGGTTTCTAACGGAACGGCCAGCAAAAATTACGATTAGAACGAACAGAATTTGTTTTCCGGAGTGACTTAGTAGAATATTTATCGCTGCAATGACAAAATTGTTAGGATTATTGAGAAAAAAAACGTTTACTGGAACGTATCCAGAAAAAGATCGATCTTTTCCAAAGAAAAAAAAAAATTACGTTATCATTCGTCGTCTATGTAAAATTAGTCCAACCTCCTGATACTTAAATCATGGCGAATGTTACGAAAGATTTGTTGTTCGTCATTCTATATACCGAGTATCGATCGAAGGCGTTGCCTTCGAGCCTTGGCCTCTTGCACAACGTATGCAAAAATCTCCCCTAATGTATGAAATTCACCCTCAGGAAAGCATACATACAGAATGACGTCACAGGACGTGAGCATGTATTTCACGTACGTCTCTAGGTCAGTGGTGTCTGAACCCTCGAAGAAGCCCGTCTATAAACTCCGGAAATGCTCGTGATTGAAACACACGGAATGGGTCAAATATTGATATTTACTATCAACCGTTCCGTCCGAAAATCTTCAGTCCCATGACATTTAGTATCGAAGAATTGTTTTTTTCTGAACGAGCATCTTCATTTTTCGTGTCATCTGTGAAAATATGAAAAATCGACTTTATATAATTGATTGGGGATTCGAAGATTTGACCAAGTTCTGGAAATTAGTGCCCGAAAAAATCATTAGAATTTTGAGTAAATTATAATTGGAACAGCCGAAACGGGAGTGTCGCTTTGATTCAGAATAAATTACACAACCGAACGTGATATTTGTTGGAAAATATTTAATTGACCAGCATCTCTTTCGTTGAGATCCTTCATCTCAAGAGCAATTCAGAGCCACTTTTTGCTTCGCAACATCGACTCTCTATGTAGATATTCGTAGATCCTCGTTAGTAAAAAGGTGGAGAACGCGCCACGCCTCCAAAGATTGCCAACATTCCCAGGACACTCTCATCAACGCTGTGACAAATCCCTTTAGAACGCCGCGCTCTGGGATAACCACCGCGGCGACAAAACCTTTCATGTTTGTTTTATATATCTATATATTTTACATATGTATTAGGATATATTATTTATGTCGTGACAAAGCGAATATATACGAAGAAAAGGCGACGACGAGCGGTCGCGCCGCTGTCACCGCACATCCGTCCAGGGTGGTCCGATTCGATTCACCCCTTATCCCTTTCGTTTTCTCGCTAATGCCAATCTTTTCTATCTCTCTGGCAATATTTCATTTCATATTTATATGTTTTCGTATTTTTTTCGGAATTTCTGAAAGAAAATGTCATCGGAACTAGGCGGTTCGATATTATAAAGATTTATCGTTTTCCAAGTCCGACGTAATTAACGAGAAATCTCTGTCGTTACTCTCAGACGCTGACAGTGGCGAGTTTTTGCTTGAAAAAAAAAAAAAAAAAAATTTTTTATAACTTGCGCAGTTTGATCGGCTGCAACTTTGATAAAACCCAATAAACCATTTTTGTGACTCCCATGGACTCACGAAGTCGCGGCTCCCATTTATCGGATTCCAAAAAAACTTAATTTTAATAACAACAAATAATAACAAAAATATGCATCAAAATAAAAAATAATAATAAATCAAATGATTCCGAGACGTTTAGATTCTCGGTCAATATTGCTGTTAATTTTTGTTTTCAATTTAACCTTTTCTGCATTTGATTTTGATGTGAAAATGAATTTGCGAACAAAAAGAAATCAATTGATTTTCAATAAATCATCACTTCATCACACGGCAATTGTTTCTACAAAAATTCGGTATTCCGTGTGGCAAAGTGGCACGAACACAAGAGCAGGAGCGACCCTCTTCGTCGAATAAAAAGGGGATCGAACGTATATACGAGAATGTGTGTGTACTTACCACGAATAGGAGATAGTTCGACGAATAGCCTCGATAATTGCGAATCGATCGGCTCGCGAGAGAAAGGGACGCGAAAACCAGTCCGAGTGCAAGGGTGCAGCCACAGCGTGGGGCATTCCTTATCCCGGATATCGATTTCTTGCTATACCAACGCAAAGCTCTGAGATATATGGCGCCCCATAGCTGCAGGAATTGCAAACTCTTTTTCTTATAGAGAGACAAAGAGCAGAGCGTCCCTTTGCCTCGACAGTGAGAAAAACGTCCTGGATAAGGAAAAAAGAATCTTACGCGGTTCAGGACACAAAGTGGATTACCCTTTATTTTCATTTCACAGCGATTAGTAGAAAATTTTCATGGGGAAATAAAATTAAAATCAAATTCAGTTACACATATTTTTATTTTTATTTTCGTACGATTACACGTTTGGGTTCATGAAGAATCCAATTTGCCAGAAGTCATTTCAGGCCAAAGAAGTAAGAACATATAGCAACGAGGAAAAAAACAGTAGACGGAAAATGAGCAACGGAGAGCGTCAGAGCGGAACGACGTCAGAAGGGTAGGAGTTCTTAGGAGGGTCGCGTATCGTTAAGCATCACTTTCATTCCGTGTCATTTGAGTCCACACCCTCGATCGCACCATCATACACAAGCAATACACGCGCCATGTGTGTATCCCGTTCTTGAAGAGAATGAAAGTGGCTGGAAGAAAGAAACTTGAAAACCTTACGACGTCGTCATTTAATTTCTTAACAAATCGATGTTTATACAAAGTCTATGGTTATGGTCGACAACTCCATTCACCATACGAGACCATGGGATCAAAATTCCCAAAGTTTCTTCAATAAATGAGCAAAAAATATTTTGAATTGCACGCAAATTTTTTTTTCTATCGCTTTTCCTTACTCAATAACGTTATCACGTTAATAACGTTATTACGTTATTGCGTAAGTGGCAAACGCCATGAAAATGATGGAAAACGCCATAAAAATTGAATACTCGACAAATTTATGAAAAAAATGCGTGAATATAAATAAGTAATAAAGACACGATAAATTCGTGAAGATCGTGATCACGAAGGAACCTCGTCCCTGATTACGATTACATGAGTGCAGCTTCGTAAACTTTTGTGTGTGTGTGTGTGTGTGAATGCTTACGTTTGTGAGGCAGGAGACATAATCGTTGGTGAAATTATATGAAGATGAAAAATTGATGCTAAAGTTGGAGAGCATCTCGGTATGTACACCGGAAAGCAATATATATAAACGTAAATGCAGGATGTTTGCCCTAACTCTCAATCACTGAGGGCCCTTACGAGCCTGGCACGATCCACCGGGGTAAAATTTCGGGCAGCGATCATGCCAAGCGTGTGACATTAAATATGCAACGCGCGGTCGAATCTACGGTTATGTCGTGTGATAGTCTCTCTCATATATACTCGGTGGACCATACTTTGGATCTCGATATACAGGCAATTCTACTCGAATGAAAAACACATGGAAATCTTAATCCTGCGAAGGAATGCTGGACATAATTTCGCATTTCAATTTGTCGGTGCTCCGGAGGACTGAACAAATTTTCGTGCATGTCCTTCGTTCTCTCTTTATTGGGTAAACAGTTCCCAGTTACTCCGTGACTAAAAATCGTTTCCGTGTAAAATTTCCTGTATAAATGGAGCGAGGAGAGAGAGAGGGGAGAGGGGGGAGGCCTCTCTCTAGGCCTATCCTGTTTATGGATGTCGATTTGTCAAGGGGGACATGATATTTGGTAATATCCATAGACACTTTCGAGGTAACATGAACGATTTGATTCTATCGTCGTCCATATACTGTGGTTATGAAAAAAAGTGTGTTCCTCTTTTTAGAATATTGGCTAGACAGTTTCCCTCGAGAATCATTAATTTCCAGTGTCGATGGTTAATTTTACACAATATTTTTTAATTAGATGATTGACCAAAAAATTCAGAAAACTTTTGCTAATGATTAAGGAGGCAGAAAAAATAATTGGAGCCGTTGAAATTTGCTGGAGGTTCACGATTATGATTTATCCGTGCGATGGGCATAAAGTTACGATGTGATATTCTCGGCCCGTCGACGACGAGCTACTCTAATGCCCTTCACATGAGAAAAAATGTATATATATGTTTGGAGCTATCGGTTGAGTGAATAATAAATATCCTGCACAAGGAGAGAGACAGTGTGTGCTTATGGTCACGCTATTACCGTCATTCAGAATGCATCCAGCACGAAATGGTCTTCTCCGCTTGTCACTCAAAATGTCAAAGCGTCCATGAATGGTTCAGCTTGTTCTCCTCACGTTTTACCACAATGTGGAGGAGCTATTAATTGATAATTTCTTCGTGTCGTTGCCACATTGTTTCATTATGAAATGTGTTCCCTGGAACATGAGTCAAGAATACAACATCGTCATGATCATCAACATAACGTTCGGCTGTATCACCTGCGCGTAGAAAGAGAGAAAGGGAGAGAGAGAGAGAGAGAGAGAGAGACAAATATTCACTCGGTGAATACTTCTGGTGTTCGCGATGCCGTACCGCATGAAACGTTCATGAATGCAGCTCCTGTTCAGGCCCAGAAGAACACCAAACGCGCGTACAGGTTGCAAGCGAAAACTGATGCAGAACGCACGTACACATGAGCACACCGAGAAGATACCTCCGGAAAACGTTCGCGACCGAGCCTCCGGGAGCACGATAATTAGCCTTGATTACGCAATATAATCACCGCACAGGAGAGAAGGGTATGCTCGTGTGTGTATGAAAATACACTAGCTCAGGCATATCGTCACCGATAGCGACGCATGGGGACCGGATGGAAGTTCAAAGAACCGTGCTTACGTAAAACTCTCGAATAGAAGTATCCACAACAAAAGTTATCATACAAAACAGCGTACAGCCTAATTTATTTGTTTATTTCGAAGGGTGAGAGTCTAAATTGTTCGTGAAACGACCACCGAAGAAATCACAATCGCTTTTTTTTTATTTTCCGTTCCGCATCACGCGCGGCACTGTAAATTATTTTTTCTTGAAAAACGTCGATGTCTCAGCCAAATTTGCGATCGACGTAAAAAAAAATTGCTTTCCAAAAAGATTTCGTAGAATATTCGTCTCTGCAATGGCTACATTTTTGGGATTTTGAAAAAAAAAAGTCAAGACGTACGTGTATCCAAAAAAATATCGATCGTTTCCCAATAAAATGTTCGTTTCAGTGCCACAATGTGGAACTTTAAGTATTTGATGTACATTATTCTGCACACATCCACACAGCAGAGAGTCTGGTCTAGCCCTGGGCTAGTTAAAATCGTCAAGGGTTAAACGAGGTTGCGAATTGGCAGGAAGATTGGCCATGTGTACAAGGCGCTCTCATGTATACGTAATGATCTGAATAAATATGTTGTAACGAGCCACAAGGAAGTAAGGACAGTTTGCTGCGGGACAGAGTTGTCTGGAAGCCACAGATTACTTAGGTAATTGGTTAATACGAGGAGAGGGTTACAAGCTTTCCTTCTGGCTTCTAAGTCCTTGGACAAAACGAGAAGGGTTCGCGAATCGCCTTGATATACCACGTTCGAGTTTAACCCCTTTCGATGCGAAGGTTACTCGATGGACTGGCTTAAAAGCGATAAGATTAAACCAAGGCCTACGTGCTATACAGTTTGTGTAGGGATCATGGGGACTAAGGTTTACTGAGTTATACTTTTTTTTTTCGGTACACGACGAATCTGGGCCATCATGCAAAATAGGCTGCGACCTTGACTATTTTCTGCCTCATTTCGATCGGTTTCTTTCCAGAAAATTTCTCAGAGACGATTGAAAATACAACTGCAAGCTTTCCGCTCGTGCTTGATTGTGGAAATTCCACATTTTCTTTGAAAATCTTTGGGAGATTATGATCATCGTCAAAATTCACGATTTTTAGCGAATAAGTCGAAACTAAGTGAAGTTTTTTTTTTAGCGAAAGGCTCGTGACTTCATTATTGCGTATTTAAATATGAACTTCATGAGCAATGGCGTGATCGACACCGTGTAAGTGGTAAAAACATTAAGTCTGCCTTTGTACTATTTTTTCATGACTTTTGATATGTATAATTATGTATTCCTGAATTGCCATCTGTATATGTTGTACGTGTTGTAAGAGGGTGAGTAGCCGGAAGGACGCACAGGAATGCCTGCGGCTCGCGTAGCCTGTTCACCCTTACAGGATATTCGCTTTAGGGGGGGAAATGAGCCTTAAAATTGTTTAAAGCGGTCGGAAAAGGAGGGTTACCCACCCTTATCTAAGGGACGACCCTTCCTTCAAGGAGCATGTCGTACATATATATTGCCATACACATTGGCACATTCTGCGACTTCCTGCCCTTTCTCAAGAGTTTACTCTGGCATTGGAAAGCAGTCGAGTTGGGGACAGATCGGTCGGAGAATCTTTCGCGATCCACTGCATACTCGGGATATTCTGTTTGCAAAATTGGCATTTTTATCATCACAGAAAGGATCGAGCATCGTTGACGAAAAAGTTATCGATCCCTCGAACAAAATTCCATTGAGTTGGCTGGGAAATTGTGACGCCATCTTCTTCTTTCGTAAAGTTTTGTTGTCTTTATCAGACCCAACCCGAACAAAATCATCGCCCGCCAACATTTTGAAACGCGGTAAGATTTTAAGGGGATGCAAAAAGTTGGACGTGAGGTTTCATGAAATTTTGTGCATTTTTTGAGATTATAAGTAATCGCGCTGGTTTTGAAAGTTACGGAGCATAGTACTAGGGATAACGACTTTATACATTAATAGTTGACTTATTATCCGCAAAATGCTTCCGCGTCGGTGGATCCGTTCTGTATATTCCTCGGTTTATGTAAAAGTGTATAAATCATTAACGCTTCGGTGAAGACGGTGTTTCGTCGCGATCGCACCATCGCCACGGTTTGTCCATCGTTTAATAACAGCAGACGCGAGAGCACGAGGCATTTTCGCGGCTATACAACAATGATGATAATAACTTTGTGATACAAATGGTTTCATGGCAAAAGGGCGTATCGAGAACATATAACGACCTTTCCGAAGCACTTTTGATATTAGAATACATGTGCTTTGTATGTAGACTGGCTACTGCTTCTTGCGTTTCGTGCGAGACTCCGCATATCGCTAATTGCGAAGCCAACGAGCGTGTACTTTCACCTGGCTAACGTGCGTTTAGGCTTTGTGCGATTAGTGCGAGCTTCTTCCTTCAACGTTTTCTCCCTCTCTCTCTCTCGCTCTCTCTCTCTCTCTTTCCCATACCCCTCTCTCAATTTTTCCGTTCCTCTGCCTCACTGTCTTTTCTCGCTCTATGAATTCACGAGCTCGGTCTATTCACTTTGTATCATCGGAATCCCGGAACCCAAACAAACCTATGGAACTCTGCCAAAACACATGAGTGTATCAAACGGGAAGCATAGGATTATGATAAAAAAAAGTGAAACCCCTGGCGCTGGCGAGAAACCGTCGCCAAAAACTCATGCACTTTCTTTCTTTTTTTTTCTTTTTTTTCTGCTGATCCTGTGTATGGAATGTCGAAAAAAAAAGTTTCATCATTTCTGCAACGGCCTGAAATGTGACGGCTCAGAAAGGTTCAGATCGTCGAGATATTTCTTGTGGCTATCGTCTTTCGTATCAATGAAGAATTTACAATTATGTCCGTTTTGTTTCTGGTATGAAAATTCAAGTACATTTGCACATACTGTGCACACGTTCCCATTACGAAAAAGTTCGCTTCGCTCGGCTCTCGTGGTAATTGCTACGAGAGGACTTGAAATTCCTCGTCAAACCCAGTGAAAATTCCTTCCTGAGGCATAGCTCTTAACAGCACTTTTGTGATCTTGACCCCCGGCAGAATTCAGCAACAATAACGTAGTCATTAGACATCTCGAGGATGCGGAAATCGAGACCAAGATTATTTATACACGTTGAAAAAATGAAATCCACGTTTGTTCGAGCAATTTCTCCGATTTTTTCATTGGAAAAGTCACATGACACGATCGCATGACAATTTTGAAGCAAAAACTTGTGTCTGCTCTGATTTCCCGCGTACAATGACTACGGCGATGCGATAACTAATTCTCCCATTTGTTTAGCATCACGAACTGCAGCCACAGTAGTCGAATATTTTATTTATGCTATAAATATAAATATCCACGGATCCACATGAATATATCAATCGTACGACGAAATAGACTGTTGAGTGTCTAAGTGTGTGTGTTTGTTGTGTGCTCAACGAGAAGACGTTCGATCCGAGGGCGTTAGGAACAAGCAGTTACTATTTGCTGGGTGCCAGAGATAATACAAGGGTGAGATTTATATCTTTGCTATGCTCGTGTGTGGTTGTGTTTGGTGTGCTCCCCTTAAATACACGTAGCAGTAGCTTTGGGATATCCGGATGGTCGATTCGAGCCTTTCTGCCCCCGTGCGATCGCCGAGAGGTCCTGCCATCCTCGCTCGTCTGGACTTTTCCTTCTTTGGCATTTCTCTCTTTTTTTTTTTTTTTTTTTTTGCACTCACGACACGTATCACCGAGTACAAGCCATTCGAACCTTGATAATGGCACAGACTGCCTTTTCTCACTCGTTTAGAAAACGTGCGGAATGCTTTCTTCTCTGTGGACCACGATACTCGGACCGAAACGCCAAGTTGCCTCAAGATTCGCCCTGTTAAAGCGAATTTCATGTCGTAAACGCGTGTGCAACGATCGTGTCATCAACAAAATATATATATTTTTTTTCATGTACACATAATTTACGTGACTCGCCACATTCGATCGAGAATCCAATTCCATTCAAATTAAATTTTACTTGAACGTAAGAAAGAAGAGGTAAAAGCCTCATAATTGTTAAAAAAAAAAAATTTCACATAAAAAGTGAAAATTGGATAAATTTCAATGAAGCATGCACGAGAAATTGATTATTATTTTCTATGTAGTTTGCTGTGGCTCAGAATAATTGTGGATACTTAAGATCAGACTATCGGGCTTTAATTTCGGTAATGTGTGGGTTTGCTTCCTTGCAGCGAGCGATCTTCATAAATTCTCGTCGCCCTCTCAGGCTTAATGGGAGTGTAAAGGATGCCAAAGGAGGAAAATAGAGAGAGAGAGAGAGAGAGAGAGAGCAGGGAAAGAGTTGCGAGGCAATACGATCAAATGCACTCTGTGTCGTACAACGGATCGAGAATTAATACCCGCCAATGCAGCAGGCACAAGATCATCACCCTTGCTTATTTCCTACGTACAGAGATATACGTATATGTTGGAGTTCATAGAAGAATTGTTCCCTCGATCTCATACACGGGTAGTTTTCCAGTCGAGCGAACGTTCGACTAATGTTCGCGATCGCGGGCTGCTCTCCATCGAATTGTCTCTTCCTCGTTATTTTTTTCTCTATCCCGTCTCTAAATAACGCAAGGGGGTAATAAAAGGATAATGACTACAAAGAGTTTGCTAGAACAGAGTCAGCATCGCGGAACACATCACGAGATAAAAAGAAAGAATCGAAATAGGGAGAGAGAAAAATGCTTCTCTCTCAAATCGTGCCATCAAATCCGCATTCGTGTATTTCTATGTATATCCATGGATTCCTGTCCATGTGTACACATCGATAGTTGCGCGATCAAGCCCGACAAAATTTATATTACGTCTTTGCACAGTGAAAACGCCGATATTTTACGAGGACGTTCAAACGTCGTTACTTTAGAACGCGCTGTAGAATTATCCTTGACCTCACGATTCCTTCACCACTCTGGATGAACCGCCCGATCTTCGTACCAGTCGATTTTATACTACTTCCATTTATCGCCCATGTGTCTATATATGCATATATGTACATTAACCGAACCTCCCATATATCTATAGTAACACACGGAGATCACACAGAGATTGAACGACCAGACTGCGTGCGAAAATTCTCGATTCAATCTAGTATCGATTTTTATTATCAACTCACAGAGATCACATAAATCAGCTGACGTCGACGTTATAAACAAGCTTCCTGCTGGGGAACTATAAAATTTTCGTGATCGATCCTCGTCCGTACGACCTATCGATAGTTTCTTTATCATTTTATGAGTGCATTAGCGATCGACTAAAACGTATTCATTTTTCCAACATTACGTTCGATTCTCAAGTCATATCTTTTGTAATATTAATCGCATTCGACTCTTCGAACAATTCATCTGACCTTTAGCAGCTGGTCGAGTGCTTCTATAAGTGCACATTGGGTCTATCTGACCCAAGGCCTTTTTCAATTCGTCGTATTCCGGTGAATATGCATTTTTTTTGTGGAGACGTTTTTTGGAGAGAATCGCGTCAAAAACGATAATGAATTGGCCAAACATTTATTGCCATTGAATAATGCCAAACGATCGGTGACAGAACATTTTTCGTTTCAAAGCGACTCATAATGCACTCGAAGGGTTGATGCAGCGATAATTTCGCGAATTATTAGAAATTTCATTGTTTCGGTATGGAAATATTTTGGGGGCAATGGAATTATAGAAAATATTTCATACATCCATCGTAGACGGAGAGAAAAGGCTTGAAATTATTATACGAGACCGGTAGCAATCGCGAGAGTGTGTATATACAGTTTCCTGCGAAGTCCACGATTGTGCGATGCACAGGTCGAGAACCCTCCACCTTATGGCCCTGGACTTATACATCCAGCAGTGGCACGATCTATAATTGTTTCGATGATTTCCAGAACTCTGTGCCGGAGAATGAAAGCACGGTCGACGTCAATTGCACCTGCACTTTGTCGATTTTATCCTCTTTTTGCCAACCTCGCAAAGACCGTGGTTCTCATTTCACTTTGAAGGGATGAGAAAAATTTATTGAAACATGTGAGTCGTTTCGATGAAAGTATCTTCATATTTTCGCCTCCGTGTACCAAATCTTTTTATCGAGAAGCCAATCTTCTGACTCGAAAATGGCGTCTCACGACGTCTTTTCTATACGCCGTGATATTTCGGTGCTCTCATAATGTTTTATTCGCCATCTGACGATATCACAAAATTTGTATTTGAAGGATGACCAAAAAAAAATATATATATATATTAAGAAACCAAATTGCGTAGTTTCATGGGCTCGCTCTTTTTTTTATTCTTCGTAGCTCTTGACTCGCTCGTCTCAAATGGACCGTTTCAACACCTCCCAACACGTTTCCATTAAAAACAAATTTCAAAATAGATCTAAAAACGTTGATTTTTCCCGAGCATGGACGTGAGTGTGTGGGAGATTGAAATAGCATCAAATACTCGGAAGAGGAAAGAAATCACCAGGGTGACTTGAAAAATCGATGAAACGTCACGATTATTTGCTTCCCCGTGAGATGAATATTATTTTTGCACTTTAAATCACGGCTATTCCGTTAGGAATGAAAAAAGTTGAATTGAAAAATGAAGCTAACGAGTAAAAATGGAATACCGTTGGAGAAAAAGTGTCTTCTACCTCGGGTACATTTATATTTAATGGTAATTGAGTAGAATTTTCCCATCAAGCTTTATTTTGGACGTTTTGTAGTGTGGAAGGCGCGTGTGTGTCTGTAATGCGATATTTTCGAGGGAGCTGGAACATTGGATTACAAAAAGGCGCGCGGTGTTCGATGCGGAGCCGCAGAAGCGAAACGCGATTTTGCCCTTCTCATCTCACGTATCGGCTCTCGTCGGTGAACGCGAGTGCGTGCTCCTCGATGAGTCGGATAGAGGAAGAGAAGAGAAGGAATAACGATAATAAGAGTAATAAGGAAAGGAGAATGATCAAGCAGGGGAGAAGAAAGAAGAAGAAAACCGTAGTGAGAAAAAGATAAAAAGGAGCTGGCGTAGACTGGACGAACTCTGTTGGCTGCTGGATGGTGGATTTGCTGGTACGTAGGAGCGACAATCGTCGGTTCCCAGCAGCCCGAACGACCTCTCGGCCTCTCTCCGGCGAGAGAACCGCGCCCACTGTAAAAGAAATCCCGCGCGCGTTATCCTCTTTTTCTTTCTCTTTCCTTTCCTCATTTTTGTGTGTCTCTCTCCTTATTCCCTTCATCTTCTTCCTCTTCGTATCAGGAGTATACCGAGACGAGTCGCAAGCGTGTGCAATATACTCCGCGCGCGATATAACGACGTTCACCCTCTCGCTCGTGGCGCACACACCACCGCGAGCAAACGTCGATTGCAACGCTTTGCCTTCCTTCTCGTCGCCACTATTCGCCCAATCGGTACTCCAAGAGAGACAGAGAAAAAATATGATTCGAGGCAAAAAAAAGGATCGAGTGCGCAGCATTGGGATCATAAGAAAAAGTAACGATGATGAGAGGGGATAGGAAACAGAAAGAAAGAGACGGAAACTGCGAGAGGGAGAGCAAAGTAATTTGTTCACTCACACTCGCAGCTGAGCATTCTTCTTTCCTCCCACTACATTTTCGATTTCGATTCGGTTTATTCCCTTCCACACATAAGTATTCCTCCACTATATCGTTACATCAGCCAGATTCTGTCTCTTATTTTTTTCACTCGGTACACGTACTCGATCTCTTCGTACGTTCGAGCCAAGAGGGTGGGGACTTTACCACACGTATCTCCGCACCGTCTCTGTCCTCCTGTGTATCCACCAACATGCCCCCTATAGATATATATATATATATATATATATATATCTCGACGATGAAAACTATCGCCAGGTACACGTACTCGTACGTACTTACCCCATCGTATGTACTTATTACACGCGTCTTAAATGCTGTACTACTACTTTTATTTCTGATATACAACGCAACGACGTAATTATGTTGTATTTCATTAAAATCGACTACAATTCGCTTCCTGACTGAGAAAATTACCAATTGTCCGAAAAAAAACGTTAACTAATAAGTAACTAGTGCCAGAGACGAATAAACAATTAATCGTTAATTAATAATATTGATTTATCATTATCATTAACCCATCGTGTAATAATTAATTTGAAATTGAATATTCCGCAATTAGGAGAGCGAGTCTTTCGGTGGAACAAAAATTCCTGCAATGAAATGAATAATTAGCGTATAAACTTTCGTCTGTTTATTTCCGTACTTTTATTTTTATCGAAAAACATGAAATTTGACTTTGGACATGGAAAATTTATCATGATTTTTTTTTTTTTTTTCTGGTTCTGAAATGAAATGAATGCACGGTCGAGGACAAATGAATTAAAGGAATCCCCAACTTTGCCGGTATCACTCGTTCAAATGATATTTCTCTACGATTTTCTTATTTTTTATTTCCCTGCTAGAATGTTGCGCGTACGGAAAAAGAACGGTGAGCATCTCGTTAGCTTAGCTGCTCAGACGAGAGGATTGATGCTCCGATAGCACTCCATAGCTCGGGCCCATACACATGCGGCTGAACCGGTATAACGACAGGTAAAATATGGTGCGAAGTCGCGGTACGAAATATCGGCAATTTAAGGGTGCGCAAGAACTCGCGGTAACGACTCTACTCACGACAGATACGACTATGACCTCGCAGCTTGCCGATGGACTGCGCACCGCGTACTTACACTCGTTTATCCATACAAATATATATGTGTATCTGTCTATTTATATTTTGTATATATGCACACGTAAGAAACGTTCCTTTTTCGTGGAGGTGTAAAGAGAGAAACTCTCATATGGGCATCCAAATGCAAAGTTCTACTGGTGACTTGAAAGACGAGGTATCCAACAGCGGCTAATGCCTTGCAATTTTCATACTCTCGCGATACCTTGCTCAGTATCGAGTCAGGTTCCGCGCGCGCGCCCGGCACCGCGGCAAATCCAGCCATGCAGGTGCGAATAACGACCAACAAAAGTGTAATCTTTCTGTCTTTTAGTCTCTCGGCCTTTCGTTCGATATATATGAAATCGAGAATCGACGTAAACGTCGTATTTCATCGGAAGATGATAATTTAAAGAAATTCTTCACGCCATCGATATATACACGTTGACCCTATTGGCATCCCGAGTATACGAATTACAAGAATTTTTCGATAAATAATTACGATCCTGGTACCTCGATCCATAAATGCTTTTATTCTTTTTTTCCATCTCATTTTTTCTTTCTTTTTTCTTCTTTATTCCACGCTAAGATATTTCACCTCCCACTCTGTATTTTCAATCGTGAGAAATTCTGATTTCCTCGCGATTCACGAGACAGATCCTTGACCTCACTTTTACCGCAGTACAAGTCTCTCCCTCCCTCTCGCTCTGGCTATTCTTCGTTAACCAATTAATTCGATAATTGGACTCGTTTTCTGGTACCGGTCAAGATTCAATAAAAACAAGTCGTCCAGCTTATTTAGTACTGTTCACGCACTAAATATTCTTTCCCAGGGCTTTATCCTTCTCCTCGACGTCGAATCGAACCTGAACAATTTTTTCAACTTGATTCCTCGATTTTTCATTCATCTTTCGTCCTAATTGCATCGATGGACCCTCAATTCGAGTAAATATTCAGTTGAATTTGTTCCGGCACCCAAGTTATTAATAAAAACCGTAATGGCATGCTCGAGAGCATCGGAAATTGGAAATTCTCAACGTAACATAAAAAATCATAATTAATCGCTTGGAAAATTGATTCGGTGACCGTACAAGCAAAAAGGATTTCCATCGTATCAAACGGGGCGAAATTTGCTACTGAGTTAGTTCAGCAAGAACTTTTTGTTTTCAAATTAATTCGAAAGGAAGCGAACGGAGATGTAAAGAAAATATTCTCGAGGAGAATTATACGCTGTAATATCAATAAAACTAGGCCGTCGGCGATTTTAAAGCTTCTCCGTTGCTACTGTAACAAACAAAAAATGCATCATCTTCTCAAGATGGTATGTTTTTTTGCTCGATGCCACGACGTCTTTAGGATCGAAGTAATTCTTGTTTACGACACGCAGAAATAAGTCTCGTACCGATTTTCTCCTTTCCCCACTGCTTTCGTCCTCTATTTTCTTCAGGTTTTTTCCTCCACGCCCTCTATCAGTCCTTTTCACAGTGCTAAGTCATTTCGACTTTATTGCAAGGGCGTTTTCGTTCTCTATTCTACCAGCATCCCCTCTTTTCTCTCTCTCTCTCTCTCTCTCTCTCTCTCTCTCTCTCTCTCTTTCTCACGGTCGTCTTGTCTCCGTTCTCTGGGAACGAGGGTCCTGAAAAGAAAGAGAGAAACTGAGAGAACGCGGAGGAGCAGACCGCGCGCGAGAGGTAGAAAAAGAGAAAAGCAGTAAAAGAGAAACAGCGAGTTGAGAAAACGAGAACGAAAGACAAGTCCCGAAGAAAACAGAGGGTTAGAGAAAGATCTAGTGGCGTGGAGCGCTAATGCATCGTGAAGTGCTAATTACAGGCTACCCTCGGTTTCCCAGTAATAGCTAGGAATTTTATGGACAGTCCGTATAGTGCAACTTGAGAATAAACCAACCTCAACCATTTACTCGACCAGTGCTGTAGTCTGTGACCTCCGAAGCTAAACAGCAACCCTCCTGCTTCTGATAACCTACGCCAAAGGACGATATCAAAGCGTTTGTCCTTTTCTCCTTACCCTGACGCAAACGCGTCAACGTCCACATTTCGCGAAATAATTTTCTTCGCCAACATCCAGAGAAACCTTCCAAGAGGTTATATCTTTTGGGATTTCATTGCTTCTGCACCGTGTAGCCCACATTCCCAAAGGATTCTTCCGCGTAACACATACGCTTCGGGTTCGAACGCCAAATTACATCTCCACTTCGATGTGTAAACTCGCGTACATGTCTCGGAGAATATGGTCTGCCGCAGCTCAGTCTCTTCGAAAATTCCTCCCGGTCATTCCCTCGACCCCATAGAACATCGACATATGGAGAACTCTATGCCAACTTAACCAAAACGTCCGAATAAACTGTATGAAGAAAAAGTTTTCATCGTTCGAACTCATGTATTGAGTCTTTTTGGAAATCATTCAGAGGCCTGCTCGTACAATTTCCGGGGCTCCCCCGCAGAGGCCGTTCAGCTTGAATTATCAAAATAAACGAATAATACTTTGCATGATGTCTAGAATTTTGAGATCTTCGTGCTCGTCTTGCGTCTCCAGAGAATATCCCAGTCCGATTCGCCAAAATTGTGCAGGAAAAAAAATAAATTTAAACCTGACAAAGTGGGTTGAAAAAACTCCGTGCAATTTATCAATCGTCTCGTCCAATTTGAAGCGGACCGTGTATATTCTATCGCTACCTGGCGGTGTTGCGATACAGTGAGAGAGAGAGAGAAGGAGAGTGAGGCAGACAGAGAGCAGACGAGCAGAGATAGCTCGTCTCGACAGAGGCCGTACTGACCGTACTTCATTACCCGGGAGCCCTCGGCCCTCATGGGTCATCCGTTATCATTTTTACAACTGCCGCTATTCAACAATGTCGAATAAAGTCTGTTAGGTATTGCCAGAGCGTTTGAGCTTTCGCGGCTTGGCTGTATTCGCGAGCACGCCTCGTTCACTCTAGGGATAGAATAAGAGTCGAGGCTGACACTTGGGTCTAAACGGATAGTCCGGAGCGCAAGTTGATAGGAATTTCGTGAATATCCAGCGCACAATCCAGCGCGTTTCCTCCAGAGAATCTTCGAAATCCTATTTGCTCGGACTCTTCGAGTATTTCATAATTAATTCCGGTACTCCGTGTACGGAATTCGATAAAATTATCGGCGGTCAATAATCTTAAAAGATCAAAAGTTACAATTTTTCAGCAAAATTATCATTTTTTTCGAGAATTCAAGGTTGAACCCTTCGGGTGAAATTGACCCATCAGTGTGTCAATGCAGTCGGTACATGTGAGGCTTTCAGCAAAGTTTGAATTTTTCAAGAGCACAATTTTTCTCAAAAATTCAATTTTCCGAATTTTCAAGTAAAAATAATTCTAAAGTGTAAAAAAGATGAAATTTGAGGCGATAATATTTGACTAAAATGATGACTCTGTAAGGCCATTCGAAACGTGTCACAATTCGGAGTAATTTGGACTTGAGATAGAGCGAGAATGAGGAGAGGAGAGGGGAGAAGAAGCGAAAGGATAAAGGGCGAGAAACAGCGTAGCGTCGCGAGGTAGTAGTTTAACAAGAAGAACTCATTACCATTCGTCAATTTGAGGTACGTTAGCAGCGAGTGACCAATGGCTCTCTATTCCATGTAATGGGCAACCGCCCGACATCAGTCACGAGGCAGAGAGTCCCTCATGGTGAGTCCGGGAAAACGACCTGCTGCTGTTTCTATTTCTCTGTGAATCTCCTCTTGTGCAAACGAATATCTCCGCGGCAATGGGCAAAGCCGAGAGCGCGCGCTCTCTCTCGACTTCTCTATTGCGTACGTGTATACAGAAACACGCAATTTACGGAGTGTTACATAACGAGTATTGGGCACATTACAAACGAAACGATGAACGGTGCTCGGCCGGGGAATCCCCTCGACTCGGTGACTCCGCGTCGTCGAAATTCTCGACAAGAACGACACAAATATATGTGCACAAGGGTTGGCTGCTTCAACGGTGTATAGAGTCGCTGTTCACATTGGATGGGACACAGAATCGCGTTACGAGAGGGTGACCAACCCCCGAAACGAGAACCGATCGTATAGTCCCGGTTTATATACGAGCCCATTCTAAGTATTTCATTTGCCAAATTGTTACGTGAAAATTCTTTTCCGAATGTGATAAAACGCCCGGCCATTTCGTCATCAATACTCACTCGAATTTAACATAAAAAAAAAAATCTGTGCCCATTTTCCGTTTACCTAACTGCAGCCTCGGACAGATTAATGATTCCACGATGAATAAGCAAACCTCGCAATTTTATCGAGAGCCTGAAGGTGACGCTCTTCGATCCCCTTGATGACGAAAGACACATACGAATAGAAACTGTTTCTGTCGGGGTCAGAGAGAGAGAGAGGGTCAAGTTCCCCACGACATTATTTTCCTCGTGGGGTCAAACGACCTCCACTAACGAGTTGACAAATCGAGTCTCGCGGGGGCAGTGCCACACAACAGAGCGATAAAGCAAACTAGCCATGGCCCATTGGACCCTCGAACGAAAGATCTAGAAATACTCTGCCTCACACGAAACAGACACATGGTTTCTAACACAATAGCGAATTTACAACTTTTCTAAATATGTTTCCCCACGCTTACTATATATTTAATCCGTCGGAGTTGCTAGAACTTTTTTTTCCCCATCGACCCGACTCTTCATCAATTTTTCCCTGACAATCATTCGTCTCGGAGACGATTCGGTTGACGGGCGATTAAAAAGACGCTGCAACCGTAATCGTTGCACAAAACATTCTTATCGGGATTGAAAGAAAAAAAAAACATCAACTACAAAAAATTGCATTGATCCGTTCGGAAATTCCTTCTTTATTTCTCCCATGCGATTGATAACCCGGGCCATTTAAAGTGTCACGACCGCAGACTATCTCTTACGGTTCTCCTATTCAACGATGGAATAGTTGAGAAATGTAAATACTTCGTAACGAGGCTCGTAAATCTCATTTAAAATAAACGAAAAGGGGTATTACAAAATTTTGGAAATTTTGTCTCATTGGAAATAATCGTGAAATATATTTCAAGCGTTTATTTTATTCCTTGAATTTTAGAGATACGCAGTCTTCACGGAAAATGCGTCGAACGTTTAGTCAGGAGTCTCTACTTTTCAGTCAAAAAATTTATTTTCACAATGTAAACGGAATATTTGCTCAGTATGGCCCTAAATTTATTTTTTATCGAGAACAAAAATTCAAGGCCAGAACATTCGTTGCCTCTGGGTGCGAAATAACCGGTGACGGAAAATTCTTCAAGTCAAACAGGCCCAGTGCGTACTCGAGAGGTTATATTTGTTTTTAATATTTTTCAGTATATTTTTCACATAGTTTGCAATCCCATTAGGGTTGACAATTGGGATTCGGACAACATTCCGGGTATATCTTCGTCGTTTCCCCTGGTTCCCCTCTCTTTACGCCGTTTTCGCAAAATTTCAAAGGACATCTGAAACGTAAAGGAATTCCGATGATTGACATGAGCAAGAATTATATTTAGCTCATGATTTGCCATACCGACGAGAATCTTCTCGCTTACCCTTCGATTTTGAGCTCTAAAGCTTTGTCTTCCCCAAGGTCGATACAAGTAACGTTCACGCAATCGGTGTCTAAATTAATTGGGATCCTGTCTCTTTCACACGTGCCTGAACAATCAAATATTCGTGATTATCGTGGGCCTACGATCGCACGTAAAAACTCAAGGATAGAAAAAACAATATTTTAGTAAACGAACAAACCATAAACTGCAGCAGCTCCGAAGCAGATGGCAATTTGACAGGCCGTGACCACCAGAACGAAGAAAATAATAGTAGATTTCATTTTTGTAACAATTTTTATAGTTCCGCTTTCGTTCGGCCACAAATTTGTTCAAGCTTTTTCGTCGAACTGTATACGATCAGACTTATCGACTTTATATACCCAGTTTTCTCACTTTTAATCGGCTCATGTTCATGACGTGATGATATCGACGTGCGAGCATTGAACGATCAAGTAAAAATCATGAGTTGAACTATGGAAATTGATAAGAGAAGCGCGAAGAGACATCAAGTGTGACGTATTTCGTGCACGTCAACAAATAAGGAATAAAATTGTCCTATCGTCAGCAAAAAAGCGTGTTACATTTTCAACAGATGAGCATAAACAACCGCGCTAATTGGAACAATCCAATAATTCTACGAACTGGTCATTAGATTCGTTTTTATCAATGATGGTAACAAATTTAAAATGTAATTAATTGAATTGCATTTGATGTGCAATTATTCGATGACATTCGTTCGTATTGTCTGCAACGTCCAACTCGTTGCTGGACATCTTACGATCCACCCATTCAGTTTCATCTGTCATTATAAAATAAATATTTAAGCTATGAACAAGAGACCTGAGCGAGGGCCAATAACTAACGCAGTCTTAATTGCGGTTAATAAGTGATTAAATAATCTAACGCTTGCTAATGAGTTCCCATGCAAAGCAGCCGATGCTTCAAAATTTAAGAAAAAACGCGAAACTCTAAAAAACAAAGTTTATTTTTTTAAAAAAACTCCATTTCTTCCTCGTAAAATCGTCAACCACCCGTTTCTAATCTAACGGAAAATAATCGAGCCATTTTAATAAAATGATCGAAAAACTATTTCAAAACTTTTCTACTTCGTTTTTTACGTTCCATGACTCTTCATGGCTCCATGACAACAGAGGAAGATGAACGAAAATATCGACAGATCGTGTTCCGAAGTTCGCTCATTAGGAATGAATTTTTTTATTGAAAAACGTTGATATTTTTTTTTAATGTGGTAAACTAAATATTTTTGGGTGATTTCAAAGTTTGGGTCAACAAAATTAACGATTAAAATGACAAAATGACTTGCTCTCCCTTGAAATTTTCTAGAATATTTATTGCTGGAATGACAACATTTCTGGGACGATTAAAAAAAAAGGTTAGTTGAACGTATCCAACGAAATTTTGTCATTTTTATTCTCTGCACTTCTTATGTGCATGATTTTCGAACCGTAGCTATGCGTAGCGATCGCTTATTAATTATGTTGATTCATCGAACTCGCTGATTGGAGGAGGAAATAGACGAATAAGTAAAAAGGACGTTATGAATGAAAAATTTTCTTGCAACACTATTAATTCCATTACAATCGAATCACAACTTTAGTAGAATATTCATTTGACGAAGAGTCCATTTATTTTCTTGGGCTCAAGCACATTTCGCAGTAGGGCAGCATTTGGGGTACATATCGTTCGGATTCTCTTCTACCGTCCCAATCTGACGAGTATCCGTACAAAACGACGGTGGGCAACTGAAAGTACGCGAATAGTTAGAAATGAAAATAAATACGAAAAGAACAATGCAGCCCCTAATTAGATAGTCTTGGTTTATTAAAATCTTTGGGCTTTCTCTAAAAAGTTTGAAATCCCGAAAAGATTGTTATAAAGAATTCTCATTGAATTTGATTCATTACTTACTGCAATATCACCGTGTGTATGATTCCATTGGACTTTTTTCTACAGTGTACTCCGACACATTTTCCAATAAAATCATGGACATCTTTGGGTTCGCAAGAATCTACGTGGGAATGCAAATCTTGTAATAATGCTTACACGAAAAAAAAATGAATTTACTTGATAAATATCATTTAGATGTTAAATCAAAGCTCCCAGATGCTACACGACACGAATATTATTATTAATTATAAATTAGTGTCTCTTTAGGAACGTAAATCTCTCTCAGAGCGATCTATATGTTGCAAGAGTTCCAGAGAGATCACTAAAAACTAAGTACACGTTTTTCTGTGATGATTCCGAATCGACTGAGCTGAAAATTTGATGAAACCTTGACAGGGCGATCCCTTCCGAGTTAAAATGAATCTTTAGGCCTTTGGCAAATCTATGCATAGCCAATCATCCAATCGGGACTGTAAGGTATTTTAGTTTTTCATAATTCTCTCAAGCCGAATCGTCTAGCAGAAAAATATTTAAAAAATTGTGGAAAATAGCGGATTAGCGATGTCTCAGGCGTCTGGGGTTTTTTTTTGTTATAATGCATACGATTCCACAGCAGAGAATACCTTCGAAAACGTGAGTGAGAGACACTCAAGTTCTTGAAATTAAATGAAGCAAAGTTTAGTAAAGTTTTCAATATGTTTAGTTTTACGTACTGTCTATGGAAGTCATAGCCATGGAGGCGGAGGCTTCGTGATAAGCCACCACGAGGAGGACGCAAACGACGATACAGAGCTTCATTTTGAGATATTGACTTTGTTATCGAAACTGCGTGGTGTGTTCTTCAAACTTATTTCTTCGAATGAAATCGTCTCCGCAAAAATGTCGCATTTTATACTCTCTAGGACCGGGCCCAATCCTTCTCCCGAAAATATTTCACTCGTTTCGTAACTCCTACTGCGCGTCGTCGTGTTTACGGCTTAGTCGTAGACATGAATAAATTCTACATTTCATCGGGGAAAATCAATTTGGCAGTTCTTTCGCCGCTCTATTCTTATAAACATTATCTAATTCGATACACGCTAATTGCGTTGCTGGAAATTGTGTTTATGGTGAGTTTCGTGATGTACTTTGCGAACAGGATAAAAACCGTGTGCTGCGCGTTCTTTAATACTCGAGAAATGCAAACAGAATTAACTCAATAAAGTTTATACCGAGTTCGCTACATCTCTTGGACAAAATATCAAGCGCTGCTACTGATTCGTGTATTTGCATTCGTTTCTCCCACGTGACTATCCAGGGTCTGTCACGTAAAAAATCTACGCTGTAAAAATATCATCTTATTTTCGCAAGGTCGATATTTTTCGCGTATTTTGTGACTGCACGTTTTCAGGAACAAAATTTCGAGACCCATTTCAGACAATCTCGAGGGTTTTTATTTTTAGAGAAAGAAATTAAGCGGAAATTCGTTTGATAGTGACAATCTTCGTAATTGAAACGTTCGTCCGATGTTTGTTGGTCAGAAAAATAAAAAATGAATGATCAGTGAAGTGGCAACAATTTTATAAATTTTTTGATTTCGAATTTCGAGCAAAAGCTTGATTTTCGTCTCATCGTTGCTGGGAACGTGAGTTTTTCACAGATTTTGTGTATTTCGACCTTGTATCAGAGCTATAAAGATCGAAGCATTTGATTCCGTTACATGTAGCTTTGATTGCGTCGTTACAAATGGGCGTATCGTTTGGTGACGATGGTCAGTCGCTTAAAGGTCTTCGCAGCGGAAATAATTTCCCAGTACCACGCGCTTAATATATTTTTATGCTGAGAATAATCTGAAAGAGATGAATATTTATTTCCTCTCGTTTCAAGGTCCAGGCAATTGAGTTTCGAATTCATAAGAATCATCCATTGGTCTTGAGCTCATTTACAAGAAATCTAACTTGACCCTGAATTCCAAATCGATCAAGTTTTGTCGGCAGAGTTAATAATTTATAGCACTCATCAATTTTTGAAGGTTATTGCTCAATAAAACGTGGGGACACGATCAATTAATTAAGCGATATGAATCTTTATGCACAAATAAAACTTTATGTTCGATCTCCGATGATCATTTAACAAAGAACTTTTACATTTTCAGTTCATTCAATCGCACTTGTTAGGGAAACAGCACTGGGGGTAACTCTTGCTTGGACCATTTCCAAGTATTTTTCCATTGGGGCAAAGCTTAACTGAGCAACTGAAAATAAATGCCGGAAATTTTCAGCAATCGACCAATGCTTTCGGCGTACTTAGAATTTGGCAGTGCATATCTCAATAAATAATGACTTTTTTATAAACATCCTCAGAATTTGTTTTATAATAAATTTAATCGCCTACAAAAAAGCTCTCAATGAGTTTCTTCACAATCCGCACTGCTTCGTCGATATTCTTGAAATAGTGGAAAAATAAAAATTCCTCTCGATGGTTCTTTGCCCCCTGACGAAAATTTGACCAAAAACTGATCCAAAATTTGTGACCAAACAAAGCAACTAACTTCGCTATCGGTACTCGTCACATGGATCTTGATTTCACCCCGATACTCCATCCCTCAATCATTGAGGTTTTTATAATCTGACGAGCGGATTTCCAACGTTTTGTAGGATTAAAAACTTTTTAGTCACTGTTTTGCATAAAAATTGCATATTGGCCATATTGCCTCGAAGTTTTTGGCGACATAAGTTGGAAAATTGGGCCTCGCTGTGGAATTCAATTCTGCATTGCCCAAAGTATCAAAATTATTTCACATGCGGCTCGAAACATTTCAAGAATGAGATGATTTTCGAGAAAGAGAATAAAATCACACTCAACAAATTGGCTAAAGTTTTCTATATTCATAATTCTTTATTGTACGAATTTTTCACTCCTGATCCTAGTCCATTTTTGGACACATGCAGGACAACGATACATTTTGAAACCGGGCTGCTTAATATACATTTCGAAAAAAAGAAAAAAAATGCTTGAACATGAAATTTTATGCATGAATATAAATTTATTTTCGATTGAATTATAACATTTTCACGATCATTATTCGAACAAATTTTTCAGATGTTTACTGTCTAATCGCAAGTGTTTGGGCGACAGCAGCCGGGGAATTTCTTCGTGAGATCGTGGGGTCCCACTCCAAGCTGCTTGCCATTTGGACAATGGCCGAGTGAGCATCTGAAAATGAAGTGCGAAGAGTTCTTGAATATCGTAGTTCCACTTAAAATTTCCTCTATCGAGGGTACTGTTGGCTCGAGTCATATGATTAGTACACGGAGTCAATTTTTCTGAGCGAATAAACGATAAGAATTCGGTTCGATCGATTTCATTTTCATACAAAAAAATCTTGTCGATATCTCTTCATTTTATTTACATAATTTCGTGACATTGGAGAATATACATCAGTCGCAATGACTCTCATTAAGTTTTTGAAATGATTCATCGATTCATATAGTGCGTATTGCGATCGGACCATTAGTGTAAGAAAATTTGACTCTCGAAACTCTTGTGGGTAGCTCACACCAACAACTTCATAGCATAAAATTCACACGGATCTCTCAACTCTCAGGAATATGAATTTTACTTACGTTAAAATTGAACGTGAAAATCCCTTTTCATCTTGGTGACATGTAATTTCTTGGCACGCATTAAGGTCGGCATCCGATAGGAGCTCTAGTTTGCAGTTACCTATGGGTGCAAAAAAATCGAAATTACTTTGGATCTCAGAAAGAATATTCACAAATGTCCAAATCATTATTGCCACAATTATGAATATCAACGCGATTTTCCGACGTGATTACAACAGTATGTGCAGCTGCCAAGTAGGGCTCTTTCAAATTATTTTCCCAAAAATCGTTCTACAAACCCGAAGAAACCAAAAAACAACGAAAAAATAATAATTTAATGAGAAAAGTTTGAATGTGAGAAATCTTGACGTGAAATTCGATTGAAAAAACTGATCAGGACGAGAATTCACGTCCGTGGACTCACAAGCGATGAAAACTGGGACTCGAACATTTTTTTTCTTCAATTATTTAAATTATTTAAGAAACTACTTTTAAGCTAAAATTATTGTCTAGGCATACACGGACCTTTTAATGCAGCTGGAAAGTCAATGGCCGATTCGCAGAACGCTTCGTGACAAGCCAGCACGACAAAAATACAGACGAAGATACAAAACTTCATGATGAAACGTCGACGTCGTTACTTCAAGACTGTTATGCTTCTCAAGCTTATCTTCTGTAACTAATCCTCCGCTGCTAAAAGTCTCCAACTTATATACTCCACAGCGCAGTTCCATCCTACTCCAAAAAATGTTTTGATAATTTCGTGAATCATGGCACGTGTTGTTTTCAAGTCGCAACGCAGGAAGCCAATAAAATCAACTTTCCACTGGAGATTTTATTTGAAAATACTCACGATGAATTTTGAAATAAAAAAAACACGACCTTAAAAAAGTCATGTAATTAATTCTTTGATCTCGTCGTTAAAACGACGTCGTTAAAACGTCTAGGTCGTTGAAAAAAATCCAAAGAATTTTTAAAATTCTGCAATGAAAATTGTGAAAAATCCTGAAACTTTTGCTACTGCGTAATAAAGTTAAATAGATTATTATCTTAGTCTCGTTTGTTTTGCCCAGCAATCACATTTTGCACGAAAAAGCAAATCGAATATTGTTGTCTCAAGCGTTGACGTTAGTGGCAGAAAAATGATTATACAACACGAGAGTATATGCTAATTTAGTCATCGATTTTCGGAACAATGTCAATCTTTTTATTTGCCATAGAGTAGATGTGTGAGATATCGCGTGAGACGTGGAATTTTTTTGACGTCACGCCGATGAGAGATGGAAGATTGTACTCGTAGCAACATGAAAAAAAAATCTGAGCAGTAAATATGAAACATCTGAGGCTAGATTATTTTTAAACCCGGTTTACTTATTTTTCATCAATAAAACTTGTGACGTAGTCAATTTTCCCGAAATGACACGATACCATTTCGGCCTTGATAATTATTTAACGACATTGAATCGAACGTCACAGAGTGTGGGAAACGAAATAAAATATTTCCATAACTCCCTATGAATTCAAATCGGCGATAATTATTTTGAACAAAATTGAAATGAAGAAATAACAAAAAAAAAAAATCGGCCCACAGCATGCCGAAAACTATTTTGTCATATGTATAGAATTAAAATTGGAATTATATTTTCATTTAGTTGCGATCGATGGCACAGCAATGAAGAGAGACACGAACTGTAAACAGTTTTTACATTTCAAATCTTATCCGTACGTAAAACGTTGATGATTCATTTTTGTCAACGCTTCTATTTACACGACTCATCGATTGCGAAAGCTTGTAATACTAATGAGACAACACTCGATAATCATTAGCTCGAATTATATCAAGTTGCTTCCTTAAAGCTGCAGATTCGAACGATGTGAGTCCAAAAGGCTCATTGCGTAATTCCGAGTTTGAAATTTATGTCGATGACTCTATCTCATCCGATTAGGGGACCGGTTAATTTACTTTACACCAACAAGCACAATTGGATGTTTTTAATCCGACGTGATGTTGTCAAAAGAGCCGCAAACTAATATTTGCATTTCATTTATTCAAATCCGGTTCAATATCCGGTTCATATAACTCGTTTTACATACTTCGTTTTACTTAGTTTTACAGCATTCGTAATACATGATTAATTATGAACGTGCATTCATGCGTTTTATTGTGATACGACAAAATATTAATTATTTATACTCGAACATTGTGATTCGTCCGTTTCAAGGCAGAAATTGAATAGAAAAAACAATGTTTTATTAAAGAGTTTCTATTCGTCTTATAATTTATTTAAACAATGCAATTTAGTTATTGCATTTAATTTTGGGACAGCAATCGGGGTACGTCAGCTCAGGATGTTCCTCTGTACTGAAGTTATTTCCTGGACATGGTGGCGGGCGGGAATATTTGCATCTGGGAATGAAATAAAAAAATGATTGATGAGTACAGAAAATTATTTAAAAATATTGGAAGTTTGATGAACGTTATTTTTTTTTCCTCATATATCTATTTGAATCGTTCCGTTTTATTTCGATCTATTTTTCCATTCGTTATGTCAACTGGCGCGGATTTATTTTTTTTGTGGATATTCAGCAAATTCGTTATTCGTTTCATATGACAAAATTATATCTCTAGTTCGTCTTGACAAAATTTTCAATTGTTTGTGAAAGTGATTCTTTCCATCTATTGTTGTTGTTGTTTTTTTCACACCCTCCAAGGGCAAGTCAATCGATGTCCATGCAACTTACTCAGAGAATGGGGTAAGAAATGTCCCATCTTTTCTTCGGGAACAGTCCACTTTCACGCACATAGAACGCTGTACCGGCTTCAAATCCAAGAGTGTGCAGTCACCTGCGTATCAAATTTCAATAATGTAAACACTCATAAATTCATTGGCGACTAAAAATTCTAACGATGTTATACCGATTCATGATTTTCATTCGGATTTTTCAATAATTTTTGTTTTTTTCAATCGACTAATATCTCATGATCGTGCCAAATTTTGAGCGAATGAAAAAAAAAATCCAAAAACAATTTGCTATCCCGGGCACAAATAAAAAATGGATCGAATTGTTTTTTTTTTTTTTCATCGCTGAAACCAATTACCTTCGATGGAGATTCGAGTAAAAATGATCTCCGCAAGTTCTTGTAATTGTTAATTAAGTTTGAAATTTTCGGGATTCATGAGGATTCTTTGGGTTCTATGGAAAATGACGTGTTCTGAGTGCGCCACATAAAAATCTTTGATTTATTCAACCTATTAGAGGAGAAAATTTCAAAGAATAAAAAATAATTAACCCATACGAATTTTCTAATCAATATCAGTCAATGAACCTCTCTCACGCAATCAAAAAATCATTCACTTTCGTATCACTGTCGAAATCATCTTGAGGCCTACAGGCCATTGATATTTTTTTATTTTTTTTCATTCATTGCATTCGAAAGACATTACCGTCTGCTGGAGTACCTTGATATAAGAACCTCGCAACTTACCGGATAGTTGGGGTACACCAACGCAAATAGTTGCATGGCATATCAGTAAACCGAGCACGCAAACGAAGATTCCAAGATTCATGCTGATATGATTTTTCTAATTTTTCCCGACAAAGTCTGACGAATCGTATCGTCCAACTAATACTTCCTGCAACGAGACATGAATCTTATATACCCGACCGTACTATTCCCACTAAAACAACGGCTTGCCGCCATTATTTCAAGTTCAAAAAATAAAACCCATGTACAGTTTATATTTCGGCTACGATGAGTGAACCAGTAAATCTCTATGTTCTCATAAGCAAGTCCTTTCGGAGTTGGATGTTTTCGAAATTTTGATTTCCCCTACCTTCCGTATGGCCTTTGAGCTCGACCGAAGGGAAAAAAGGAAAGGAAAAGGGAAAAATCCTTGCAAAATAAAAAATCCTAAATATTTTTTCAAGAAAATTTGACAAAAGTAAAATTGATTAACTTGGATGGAAAAATCAGCAGGTGCGCCGATCACGAATCATTTTTCTAAGAAGTTTAAGCTATTTGCAGATTCCCATAAAAGTTGGTTTGGCGTCTCCAAGTCCAAATACGATTCGGAGGAAATCTAAATATAGAACTTGAAATAATTCTTGGCTTATAATTTATACGCTGGAGATAAAATGTTGACAGTTTTCCCTGCGACGTTTGTTTTTTCTGATTCAAAAATAATCGCGAGATAAAGTTTTATATCAACATGGACGAAACTATTGAAAAACACATGGTAAACGGGTTTTCGTTTAAACTCTACGATAAACTTTTCAAGACAACCACGATCTTAGCTGTAAATGTGATTTTGCACACATAAATAGTTTGTGTGCCATATCGTTATGTTATCACGTCATATCGTATCGCTGAACGACACAACCACATCCTCGGGATTATGTTAACTCAAGTCGCCTGATCACTATAAAAAACACAATCAATCGTAAACGTAAAGTTTACGACATCGGTCTCAGAGAGACGTGAATATCGCGTTGACTTCTTCTACTAGATTTCTCCAAGATCTCAACCTCGTCTCTGATCATGAAAAGAAACGATATATATTTATTTTTATTTTTATTCAATGAATTTAACGAAAATTCTTCATTTTATAGATTTGCTTCATTTTTTTAAAAGAAATTCGGGAAATATATGAAAAATTTTCGAAAATTTTGTATGGAGCAAAAAATTTCGGAAATATCTACTGAGCTATTTAGCACGAGCGAATGTTTTTCCACGTTTCCAGGAAACTTTGATGGAACAAGTTTTTGACAACTTTCACAGAATTGAAGATTTTATTCCATGAAATTTGAATATGTTACATCTAATGCCTTGCCACAGTATAGTGATTTGAAGTATAAATTTTAGCATTGATTTAATATTGACTGATGCGTCATTGTATGGAAAAGATCATTTTTAATCGAGTCAATCGCACTCTTCGTTGCGAGGAATCACAAGATTTTGGGATTTTAACTGACGCTGAAAAATTTTGTTGAACGTTACGAATGGAGCAACGATCTACCTGGAGGATAATCAGAGAAGCTGGACGCTAATTACAACGCCAGCACTAATTCACAATAACGTCGTTTACATTTGAAAAGTTCGTAGCTACTGCCTCGATGATGGCAGCAGTTGGAAAAACTAAAATATATTCAATAAACTCTGAAAAAATGGAGCTGCTGATTGCAGAATCTGTTTCACGCCCATGTCGACAATTTTATTAAGAACTTAATATACAATGGCTTAAGCTGAATTATTCGCACGTCGATTTGGGACAGCAATCTGGGTATGTCTTGGCCAAATCGGCTGTTCCTAATTTCACTTTTTTTCCAGCTGCACATTGGCTGACCGGACATCTGGAAATAGTAAAAAATGTATCCATGTTTATACGTCACTTTCATTCCGAAATGTGCTTGACCCGCAGCACAAAATGTCAAAATAAAAGACTTGCAATTGGTGTGTCGAAAAGTTTAGACTCGATTTGTACTTCAGGTAAGAAAAGCAACTGCGATAACTCACGTTGTCGCAGATATCGTTATGTTTCCGTCAGTTGTTTTGTTGCAAGCCACTTTGTAACATCCGGTAGCCACTCGTTTGGGAAGATCGTCCGTCTTACAGTTACCTGCGTAGAAAAATTTACAAAATGTTTCACTCGATTGCGAACGTGTCTTGACGGTGAATGCTTTTTTTTTTTTACAACTTTTTTCTCTCATCTGGTAGCTTTTTTGTGGGGTTTTTTCTTTTTGGCTTTTTGTTGGTAGGATATTTTTTATTATTTTCCTTTTGTTTGGGTTTGTGTTTTGTCGGTGTATTTTTTTTTTTTTTTTTTTTTTTTGGAATCTCGTCAATTTTGAATAAATTTCGTTTGAAAATTCATCGATTCTGGGTATTACGACGCACCGGTTAACTGGGCAGGACTTTCAACGCTCAGAGCTTCGTGCCAGACGAACGCAACGAACAAGGACAAAAAAATGATGAATCTCATTTTGCCAAGCTGTGATTTTCTTCACTCTCTGTAAGCGAATACGCTATTTCGACTAATGCGAACAAACTGGCAATCTTTGAAGCGAGCTTGTCGTCTTATATTTATAGTGACGTTTTCCTTTGGTAATTTCTGATTAGTCGGTCGTTTTGTGACCACGTAGTCACGAGGCTATTGTATAATAAATACGGACCAGATGACACATCGTGTATCCAAAGCATAACCAAAGCTTTATTCGCGTTTCATCACGTGGATCGAATGCTCGTTCGGTACAAGCTATTGCAGCTAAATCTCAGTAGCTCCAGCCGATTCAATTAAATGATAAGAGACCGAGTTGTCGTATCAAATTTTAGCGACCGCGTCAACTTTGATCGATTCGTTCCTCTCTTTCGTTAACGATAATCCATTTCGAAGTAATAACACAAATTCCAACTGAGGGATTCAAAACACGTGATCTGCGTTATAGAAGCACAGAATTAAAGCCGTGAAATGAAACTTTGCCATGTGCATTCGTTCCGATGCATTTTAATGCACAGCGCACGATCGTCCGCGATCACTGGTTTCATTGTCTTTTTGGTTCTTCATTAAAATCGTCAGCACGCCGAAAATCCCCGAAACATTTCGAAGAAACGTTGAAATTAATTATAAGCCGTTGGTGATGTGAGTTTTTCTATAATTCTGCTTGAAAAAAACGGATGGCAATGAGTTTTTCTTCATTTGGAATGTCGGGAGACGAAACCTGGCTATGAAATATTTGAAAATTTATGCCAATCTCAATGAAATCAATGCCGAACATATATTTCTAGCTCAAAAATCGAAATTGATCAAAATCCAATGTTTCCATTTATAAGTTCGATATATATTCAAAGCTCATGTCGCATTTCTCTTCGTCGAGGTATTGCGGAACATTATCTGTTCCGCTGCAAACGTTATAGTACAAAACTTGAAGATTTTTCTCACTGAGCTTGGGCTGACCTCCGCGAGAAGATTCCACGACGCCAACGATAAATATATTCGATTTTTCCGACGCAGTCACGTCAATTTTATAATTTTCTTTTTTGTCCTTTTTTTTTGGTCGACGATCAAATGACACAATAAATCATGAGTTTATGGTGCCTGTCCATTTTGAACCGGGGATGGTTGAGGAGTCACTCAGCCATGTACCACGAGCCCAAGGCTACTCGTTATTAGTTTCAAAGCGTTTTTATTTGCTCACTTTTGAAAGTGACAAAAGTTTCAAGAGCTACTAATGAAATTTTCTCGTCGCCATAGGAGTGCAATTGAAAATGATACTAGGAAGCGCGTCGAAGATCGTGAGGGACGTCCTCATTCCAGGTTGCAGGATCGATACGAGGATGCACACAGCTTTTTCATACTTATTTGAGACAAAGTACGTGTAAATATAGCTCACGTTAGATCTCTCGGATGGAATGCTGGATTCTGCATTCGTGGAGTATATGGAGAAGAAAGAAAGAGAGATAGATGGAGAGGAGAGCCGAAAGGAGGAGAAGAAGAAAGCGAGACCGAAACAGACAAAGTGCATAGGTATTAGTAGAACAAGTCTTCTCTATATCTCTCCTCGTTCTGTCTCGTTCTCCTTCTCTGAGACACAGGCTGCGCAGAGAGAAGGAAACCGACGCTACACACCCTGTTATTTTCTGTAGGGCAAATTATCTGTGGGTGCATGTTGCTCTCGATGCACTTGCCGCTCTCGACGCCACGGTGCAACGCATTTGCCAGGCAGCATCGGTAGGAGCTTAACTGAGAGCAACCACAGTGAGATTTCTCCTTACCCTTTATTTCTCTTTCTCTCTATACAGCTATCCTTCCCACTCTCCATTGCACTCTCTGGCTCCTTCTCTTAATCTTACCATCCTTTTTTACCACTTGCCGTTTATTTCCCAACCGCTGTCTCTCTTTCTCACTCGGTCTCTCGATGTGTATTATGCACCCGTGGTTGCACGGAAGAAGGTAGCTTCTTCGCGCACGTATCTTGAGCCACCACGCCGCATCAAGGCACGTCCTACTGGATTGCGGCTCTCCAGACCGATTCTTTCATCGCGGCGCGCTACCACAACGAAAAACCCTGAAGTCCAGAAGCCCAGCAGCAGTGATACTTCTTTCATTATACATTTCCAATTGAATGCTTTCCAAGGACAAATCGACACTTTTAATGCCTCGTAACTAAGAACCTTCGTTATTTATTTATCAATTCAAACAAATGGATTTATCGTGAATTATCTCTCTTCCCATCGCATAGATCATTGAATTTTTTCAATTTTCGATCAATGCTCGCGAGAACGTAAAACGTTTTTCGACCAATTTTTTTAAGATTTTCTTTCGAACGGTCCAGATCGACAATGAGCAATCGTTTTTTCGTCATGCAATAAGAATGAGATATTTTTTCAATATCGAAACAAACATTGCAAGGTGGTTCCTGGATCGTATGGAACAGAATTGCTTCGTGCCGAACGAAAATTGCTCGATTTCAGGGACACACGTCCTTGAAATCGATCCACACTCTTAGCTACAGAAGCACGGCCAGTAAAACTGCGGTAGCTAAAAGTAAGATCGAAAAATAAAAAGATGAGTGTGCAGCTGGAAATGAACAGAATCTGCTCTTCCGTAAGATATGTCTTTGGTTGAGAGCGTGGGACACACGCGATTGAATATGACGACTACCGTTTGCTTCTTAAAACTTGCACGATCGTACGTGTGTACACGTGCATTCATACTTTGATAATTGCGCACATATACGTGCACAGAAAGCGCTGAATGAAATCTACCCGCGTATTGCCGTTGCTGTGCAAGTTCCGCAAGAGCAACTCACATAACTCGATCGCGCGGGGAGAAACGCAAAAATTAATTAGCAGCTTGGAGAGAGAGAGAGAGAGAGAGTGTATGTGTGTGCACTCTCGTTTCAGTCTCCGCGTTTTCATCGTTCTCCTCCTCCTCCTCCTCCTCCTCCTCCTCCTCCTCGTGCTCTCGCGCTCGCAGTGCCCGCAGTTATTCTCATTAGATACGTCAGAGGACTCGATGAGATAGCGAAAGAAGTGGATTGGTTGTATTAACGTCAGGTGGGGAGAAATGAGTGAGCCAAGCGTGGGATAATATGATTTTGTGATTAAAACGTCGGGGTGGATGTGAGGATAGACGGGGAAAAGGTATGGAGACCTCGATTAATCCGTCTTGCCTCAAGAGACCCGTGATTATGGTAAAGACTACGAGACTTGGTGCAAGTGAAACTAAAATTCATGACTTGGGAACTGCTCCTTATCCCAAACTATTTTATTCCATTTTTTTTTAATTTCAAATCTCATGTTTTATTTCTATTCTACAAATTTATACATTTTTCAACGTTTCCCGAGTTTGTCCACGCGTATAATCAAACTGGGTCAATTTGACCCGGAGCGAGTTTTAGCTGTTATCGGCATCGATCGGTTGGCACTGAAAAAAGTCCGCGAAATGTGTTTGGCAGATGAAAACTCAGTCAAAGTCTCGAAAAAAGATTTTCAATATAAAGGCCCAAAATAAAAATTGACAAAGACTCATTTTTTCAGAGTTCTAATTTGGGTCACCCCCTTGAAGCTCCGATGCTTTCATACACTCAAGACCAACAGCATAACTTACAAGTTAAAAAAAACTTCGTGACTCTCGAGAAACCAGAGCTATGGATCGCCATCCCGTGGAGTTTATTTGTACTTTGGGCATGGATGCGAGTTTATCGAAAGTTGAACAACGACAGGACATCCGCTCCAACTTGACACACACGATACGCCTTTTCGACAGGGAGACAGCGATTCAACGAGCTCTGTGGAAAACGAAAGGATCTAACTTCACTTTGCATCTTACGTTTAAGTGATTTTGCTGCACGCCCATCTGGTCGCCACCTATATTCGTATTATGGGTGTTCCACAAGACGAGGGTGCTCGGAACTCTGGGTATTTCTGGTGCGAGCATATGTGAGAGAGTCCGGAGAGCGCACTTTCGTGTTATCGCGACTTACGAGCCTCGTGTGCGTCTGCAAGCTCTCTCCTCGAGCTCGATGTCGCATCAGCTAGTTTCTCAGCAACTTGTGACGTCAGACATTGACGAGATCAGACACCCTCGAGCTCTCATTCCTATCGAGATTTCTATATTCGCTCGATTCTCTATTATTAAAAATAATTCCATCGCTCTTCAAGATCCGAGAGATTGTTGATCGCATTGGACAGCACTCGAACGTCCTAATTGAAATAGGAAATATGCACCGTGGCGATACCAGATCAACATTTATTTCCATTTTCAAAGTAAAAAAGTTTCTTTTGCCCGAAGCAACTTTCGACAAGTCACGAAACTTCGTCGTATTCAGAAGAAAAAAAAATCCTATCCGTTTACCTTCACCATTGAATATCGGCCTAAATTTACATTGATCCGGAATAATTGTTATGATTACGGATTATCTTATTTATGACATTTTTCGTCGATCTGGAAATACCGTCAGAGATACGGAAATTTTAATCATAAGCTACGTTCGCCGGAAAGAGAAAGAGGAAGAGAGACATCGCAATGAAATGGGTTCGTACGAGAGTATTACTTATAGGTAGCCCGTAAAACCGAGCTGATGGATGACTGTTGATAGTAGCCAGAGCACGTCGTGCTTACTTGGAAGCGCTTTATCATCCCGACTTAATTCGGGACTTTAAATATTTATACCGAAGCCAGGGTGACCTCACGACACGATTCTATACACATGTAATTTTTCGCTGTGACTTTCCGACTATCCCTTCATCCTCATCTTCATCTTTCTCCTACTAGCTATCCTTTGACTCTCTCTCTCTGGAGCTATTTTTTCACGTCGACTCGCTCCCGCTCGAGCATCACGTCCCAAAGACGCTCGCTCGATCGCCCTATACTTCCTCTTCGAGTGTGATTTATGCGAGTAAACCCAAGAATATCCAAATTAATCTACCACCCTCCAGACGCGAGCCACGCTGGCCCAACGCCTTCGCTACAGATTGAATTGTTTATCGTCTCAACGGTGAGAGAATAAATAAAATAAATAGTTAAACGATTAATGAAAACGGTGAAACGTTTTGGGCTCGATTTTTATTAAAAAAAAAAAATTTAGAAAAAAAACCAAATTATCATTTTTTTTTAACTCTTCGTTCCGTTTTCACCGATTCGCTCAATTGTGTCTTGCAATTGAATGAACAAAAGCAAAGTATTACAATTTTGAATAAAAATTATTTCATCAATTCCAATAAAATTGCTCGATTCTCCGATTCCCCGAAGACTCGCGATGACCGAGACAGACGTGAGTGATGAAAACACCACGAACAACTACCGCTTCACGGAGAAACATCAGGGGCGATGAAGAAAAGGAAAAAATAAAAGAGACTCGATCAACGAAGAAAAAGAGCAAGGGAGAGGTTACTTAAACGTGGAATTACACAAGCCCTCGTGAAAGGGTTGAAAGACTCCTTCTGTTATCGGTCTCTCCTCCCGCACGTATAAGCGTCAACCCCCTACGACTTTTCGATACCATTGGTTTCCGATATACAAGTGCCAACCCTTTATTTTCTCTTCTCATATAACTGTTCACAGGTCATTCCGTCTCGAATCGACTTTTTGTCGTCATTTTATATCGATCAAAATTTGTAATTGAATTCTCAATAATCAGTGGGTCCAAATATTTAAATTACTCATGGCTCGAGGATCGTATTTTGTCATCAAACCTTCGCACGCTTCCTGATGCACGAGTCTAAGAATTTCTTCCTGCAAAAAGTATGAAATTTTTTTTTCAAGCTCCAAATTCTGAAGTAAAGCTTTTCGAATTCCCATTAATCTTTGATCGATTGTCAAGATCGATTTCAGTTTCCACGACTCTTCCTGATTAAGAAAAAACATGAAACGACCCTTACGAGAACTTTGGCAACGTGGAAAACTTGCTGCTTGTCTCGTAATGCACAGGAAAGGGTTTTTTTTTCTCCAACTATAGCATGGAGTCGTGAAGGCAATAATAGGCGTACGTTTCTTGATTGCCCGACTGGGCAATCATATTGCCTGTCAATTGGTCGAGCTTCCCGTATATATATATATAGGTTATTAAATTAATATTACGAAAAGAAGACTGCGCCGAGAGAGCCCATGTGTGCTTTTCGCCTGCAGAGTGGACCGACAAGCATTTGAACGAAGGGTCATTCTCGTGTGTCCAACAGTTTTATTCCTTTATTTGGAAACGACGGCTTTCCCATGAGGATTTGCCGCAACCCTTTCATTCCTAATACCTCATACTCGCATGTCAACTGTACATATATATTTATCTACATTTATTTATATGTTGGTCTCGGACGTTTTATCCCTAATACGTGACGATCAAGTGAATGAGCGATATAAATATATCTATATATAACGTGTGTGCGATACAACAGTCTTGTTTGTGCAGCATCCCTTGCCAGAGAAAACTCCCCGACTTCTTGTAATCAATCGATTTTGCCCTGGGGACCATAATATTTTCCAATTTATTAAAACAATTATAGATTTAAATTGTGCGTCATTACTGTTCGGGGTTTTTGTGTGTTTCCGAGATAATGAACCAAGCCGAGGAGCACAGCAGATGTTGATTTCTGGTTATTGTCAATAACGATGCGACGATGGATTCTCGAGATGAAAAGAATTTTGTCGACTTTTCATGGCACGTCTTTGAATTTTAAGAATTTTTTTTCCTTGCCATTCGTCTTTGGTTCAGGCTGCTCGATCTTATACATCTCGTGCCTAAAGGATCCTTCTTACCAGATATTAGCTCACGGCGGAAGTAAGGAAAGCTCCAAAGGGTAAGAGACACACGAGAAGCTTCCGTTGTCAAACGCATTTAGCGACTACAAACAGAAACTTGTACACTCAGCTCGCGCGCCCCGGGGCATTGTCGTCGACGAGTCTTAGGGAGTTTAATTACCATGGAATAACGCAAGGGCGCGACTGCAAACGTATTTAATAAATATATATGCTCGACGACGACTGTTTCAGAGCTGCAACTCCCTGCTTCCCAAGAAACAATATCTTCCGGAGACAGCTTTAGCGATTCTCTCCTCGATTATCACGATTTGAGTGAAAAAAAAAGTATATATATTTTTTTCAAAGCCAACGATCGCCGAATGGAATGATTGTCCAACGTTTATTCATAATCTCCATTAAAAAGAGATGAAACGGTAAAATAATTGGAATATTTGACTGGAAAATTTTTTTTATCAAGATTTTCTGATTAAAAAATTCTGTAATTGGCTCCTTTCATCGTTTGCTCGTCTGGATATTTATTTTCAGTCATTCCAAGCGAGAAATTCCACCGAGTTTTAATTAGGAATTGGCAAAAGGTAAGTTCGGAATGGATCGAGGGAGAAGAGGACGAGGAAAGGTTAAAGTGCAAAGGGACAACCGTAGGATAGAAATTTACGAGTATCTTCTTTTTCTCTTTTACTCTCTACCGTTGCTCCAGGCTATTCTAATAAAATATATCCGCAATTAACTCCCTAAATATTCTCGCACCGAAGGCAAGTGATCTATGCAAGTTCCTTTCTCAATGAATATATATAGGCTACGTAATATATTCGAGTATCCTACATCGTTCAGAGCGAACTGTTTTAATTCCTTTTGGCCGGTCGTGAAATAATTTTTTACCATATAAAATGATAAAAATGATAAAAATCGGCAAATGAATGGAGATTTTTTTACTGTGACACGAACAAGCAAAAATAATCAGGCGACTCAGACGTTTCGAAGTTTTTTGGGGTAAAGATTAATTGCATAAGCTTTGGCTTGATTTTGCACAATCGTCTCAGACGATCCGAAACATTTTACGAGCCAGACACTTTTCCTCGAGCTCGCAAAGCTCCAAGTACGAGACTCGTCGTTCTTAACTAGTTGACTTCTTGGGAGCTAACTCATTTTTCTAATTATCCGAGCACTTCTGTCGCTCGTGAGTGAAGCTTGTGGTTGCCCTTAGATTTTCCTTTCGCGCGGAGAAAATTTCCGTAGAAGAGAAAGGAAGCTAAGTTACTGATAAACTTAGGTGTACGTGGAACGTGAGCTAGTTCGAATCAACTTGCTACATATAGACTGTCGGAGTCTTGTGCTTGATGATGATGGTGTTGGAGGAAGCTGGATTCTTCGAAAGACTCACTCGTTCTTTTCTCTCTCATGCTTTCTCGTTTCGCTTTCCAACTATTTCGCCTGCGCTTCGTGCATTTTTCTCACTCTTGCTTTATTGGCCAATCGCCGCAAGTCGAAGCCCTTTGGGTTAGATCAAAGCACAGCCCTCGAAAGATCAATACGCCTCTGAACAGACAAGGCTCGATGCTGGAGGTTCTGTCATACAGGACGTTCTAAAAATTATATTTTTTGATTAAAGAACAAGATTTTGGAGATTCTCGAGATTCTCCAGATTCTTGGATCTCGCTGATTAAACATTTTTTTCGACAATCACAATTTCGAGAGACAAAATGATAAAAAAAAAAAACAAGTCTCCGGAGACGTGACATCCTCTTGGGCTTCGAAAATATGACTCATATTTTTTGGAGCGCGCTGTATAATTGCGGAGTGAAAAGAGAGCAAAATATAGTGGAGTCGAGTCCTCGTGGGGAGTATGGGAATATATGTCTGAGTGGGAGATGACCAAAGGGATGCTGTGCCCAAAGCGAAAGTGAAGGGCAAGGAGCACGCCAGGATAGAGTGCGATGGCTTGATTGAGGGCATTGGACATTAGGAAAGCGTTAGCCCTCGCGGCCGATACTCTTTTTCATAAACATGTCACGTAGAATTTCTTTTCTCTCTGTCTCGCCTCACTGCGCGTAAATATACCGAAAGAGAGACAAATATCTTTTTCCTTGGCATTTGCTATACGAAAGGGACCTAAATAGAGGCAATTAAGGGTGCACGCAGGATCTTAGGATTTTTGTAACCTCTCTCAGACAAACGACGCTTACGGGCAGGGCGGAGAAATAAATCTCTTGTGAGGCAGAAGCTTTTCAATTACTCCAGTTTTTTTCTGGCTGTCCCGTCAATTTATTCAAAAACTTTCTCAAAGTTTATCGAAATCCGAATAATTCAATGATTTTTCATCATTTTTCCTCCCACGCCATGGATCGGTTCATTCTTACGCCCAAAAAATATTTCAATGGTCATTAACCTTCTCTAGAAATCGAGGTCAATTAGAATATGGAAATGTTTTTTGTTCAAATTTCATATTGATCTAAATATAGCAATTGAAATTACCACCAATGTGTCTCCGTCTCAGTCTCTCATTCTTTTTCTTAATACACACACACACACATGACAAGAAAACGTGTGTGTACAGTTGCAAGAGTCCCCGGCACGAATGCCGGAGCGTCCGGATATTTGGTTAAATATTAACGACGTCGTTAAAACAACGCATTTGCGGTTCGTTAAAGCCCTGAGGGGTGCGTAACGGGGTGCCCGTTAAGGCGTCCGTGGTACAAGCAATTCGGACGGAGCACACATCTCTCTTTCTCTCTTTCTTTTCCTCGCTCTCGTATCGAGCTTTCGAACGAACCGCTATCACTATGTCTAGTCCCTGTTCTCGTTTAGTACACGTATCTCAATGTATATTCACCATTGTATACTTGGCTACCACCGCAATGTTCAACAAGAGACGGATAGCCCTCGGAAAATCAGCTCGAAACAGGAGAGTTTGTTAATACGATTTTTTCACTGCTCATTGCCACACAAAACCAGCAACTGCCGTATACGTATCGCTGTGTATGCGTCCGTTGCATCGTTTTACCTTTTGTATAGGAAGGTCAACATTTCAAAACCGAAAAACCGAAACATCGGAGGAAAATCATTAAGGGAATGAAATATAAGAAAAATAAATATTTTTCCCAGTTCTGGAGAAAGCTTCTCGGCTCTGAAATAATTCTTCTTCGTCCTCGGAATCTTCTTGTCCGGCTTATGTGGGTGCTCGATCAATTTGGTATGGCATGTGTTTTGTCCAGAGGATACGAGCAGCTTCAGAAATATTTCTTATCTGCAGGTTGCTTTTCTCGTGTGAATCCGGGGCTGAGAACCGTGGATATACTTCATCGGCGATCAGCAGTCGATAAAGAAAAAAAAATCAAGTTTGATAATCCTCGAACCAGTTTTTCTCAGTAGTTTTTCAAAGTCCGAGAAATCCTGCTGAGCTTTACAACTTTTAAGGGGTTAGGGTGAATGAAAAAGGAAGGCAGAAAAATGTAGAAAAAGTTGTAAAGCATGAACAGATTTGCATCTTTCGGTGCGCGAATAAAAATCCCTTGAGGATTACCATAAATCCATCATGGACGTGTGCAGTCTTACTTCTTCGGTCTGGACCTTCACATTTCTCCGTTTCATGCACCTCAATCTTTCTTGTATATATTTTAACACTGTGAACCCTTCCTTTCTCCCCGTATCAGATATTCCGAATTAAGCTCTTGTCCGAGATCCTAAAAAGGGAGATTCTTCGGTTAGATAAAGGGGTGAGCCCGATAGCCTGGGTCAGTCGGAGTCACACGTTGGCTTATCAGACTCCGAGGTCACTCGATCTCGATAAAACTGTTGGTCAGTGCACGTTGAGCCCTTTTTCACATTTTATATTTATCTCCTTCGACCGGAAAACTTGGAATCTCCTCACAATGCTTCTCTTCGAAAGAACGTGTACGTGTGGACGAGCTTTGGGGTTGCAGCCCTAATTGGAAGCGAGGGACGCAGGGACGCAAGTTTTCGAGTTACTTCTTTCGGGACCATTCCCCTTGTTCGCTGGTTATCGACACTGCAATGCATTGCTGTGTTACACAGCGGATGCTGCGAATGGAGCATGCAACGTCCTTTCACCATAGACCTCGGTCCCTTTTCGCCTGAGCAACTTATTATCGAACTTAGGACTGAGTACGAAATCTATATAAGGTCCGGAGAGTTCTCCGATTTGGGTGTTTCGCAGGATATCGCTAATTGCTGTAAGTTAATTAAGCCGTTAATTTTTCATTGATTTAATGAAGAAAAAAAAAAACCGAGGACGTTTTTCCGTAGAATTTTCGTTGCCACAGATTTTTGTCTGCAGCTCGATTGGTATTTGGCGCGTGTGGAGGAAAATTGACGCGAACGTATATAAGGAATCTCGAAAAAGCAAGGGGAAGGTGATATTTTAAGGGAGTGTCCAGCATTTTGCCATTTCCACGGGCCTCTATATATAATTCCGTGAACACTTGCCACCGGTGTTTTCCTCTGGTACTCGGAACCCGAGCCACCACCCTGGAAACTACACTAAGAGAAGCACCTCGCCTTGTTCTTCGAAGCTCTGGTCAACGACTGCATACACAGTCCTTCGGGTTTGTAAGTAAGTAAGTGGCTCGACTAGTTACGATGGTATGTTAGGGACAACGAGCATAAATTCTCGATGCTGGTACGGTGAGACGAGGGATGACCCTGCTGCACGCCAAGTCCCACGATCCTTTTAATCCCTCCACCTTCTCTCCATAATTCTCCAATTGTCTCTCTCACTCTCACTCGCATCGTTTCTTTTATTATACTTTGACCCTCTTCTCTCCTCTGTACTCTCCTTTCCGGAGCTCTATCGGACATCCCTTTGTTTCTATTATTTCGAACAATTCGTGAAAGATCGTCTTTTGTCGTCCTGCAAGAAAAAAAAAAACATTTTCGTTCCTCCGCCACGAGGAGAATTATTTCGTACGGATACGCCTTCCACTTTACAAAGAACATTGATTCGATGAGAGTATTTTGCTGCTACTCGAGCTCCATATCAACGAGTAATTACGTCTCTGCCGACCATTTTTTCATTGGCAAAGGGCGACTCAGTGAATTAGTTGCTGTATTTTTGCAATAATTATGCGATTCGTTAAGTAATTAACGGAAATTTAAATGAATTGAACTGCAGAAATCTATTTGACGACTTGATCGACACGACCTTTTGAATTCGGTATGAAGGTTTTGAGAGTGTATCGGGGAAATGAAAGTATGAATATTATTTGAAATTTTTGAGAACTTAGCCATTTACCTTGGTCGGCGAAATTCAATGAATTTTGAGTTATTTTTTTGAGTTACATTCAGCAATTCCTCGTACATTTTTATATTTATGTCGTTTCGTTTGACGTGGAGTTAAAATAAAAGCAAATTTTCCAAAGCCGAGATTTCAAACCGTTGGGTGCCCTTTGCGTCAGCGGTGGCGATCAAAGGACCCAGGGCCAATTGGAGTAAAGCTTTGGCCACGGCTTATTCAACTCTGACGGAGCTTTATACGCCCACAGAGCAGAGCTTTTCCATATAATGTGTTTGCTTTTATGCCCACGCGCTCTGCGCTTTCAAACCTCCAAATGTTTGAATATATGCGAGTACACAAATATCCTCATACATTTTCTAAATCCACGTAACCTTTTCCTTGTACTACCGAATCGGAAATCCTGTCAGATACCGCGCACTCGTACGTGTTATTTTATTTCTCATCACTTAATCTTCTCCTCACGGAGCTCCATGCCTCTTAAGCTGTTCCAAAGACCCAAGTATGTGAATTCAACTACTTTCGTCGATTCGTTCATTTGAAATAAAGCAGCTCAACATTTTCAATGAACATCCCAAACCTTCAACAGAAACATTTCGCTCGTTTTCATTCCCCATACTTTGCTTTTTCCGTTCCCCTATACAACGTGTGCCTTTTTCATGCACGTGTGTTCGTTTCAATTGAAATGCTCGGATTCTATCGATTTTACGGATCAATTGTCACGACATTAACCTTTCGAGTGGATACTGGGTCATTTTGACCCCGAAAATGTTCTGCTTTTTTCATTTAATTTTCGTTTGCGTCAAAAAATAAATAAATAAATGAATAAAAGTAAACACAACGATGTCTGGGTCAATTTGACCCACGCCGTGTGTACTCGAAGCCTTGAAAAAAGTGCATCCCTTTGCGACGAAATACATTGATAAAAGTTCCTAGAAAAAAATGAATCGCATATAAATCTTCGTTTTGTTGATTTTTACTTTCGTTTTTGTATTAAAACAATTTAAAATTGCCTTCCACTTGACCGTATGGCAGAGTAATTCCGCAGCGTTTACTCTGAGATGTCAGCGAGTTAGAGAAGGTTGTACATTTTCGCGAGCAATTTGTCTCGAAGTCGTTACTTCTCGAGGAGGGAAGTTTGGATGATGAAACGAAGCTCGAGGATCGCGAGAAATTTGTTCGAAGACGTCCGAGAGATCTGTTGTGCGGGGGAGGGAAGAAGATTCGTGTGTATCGCGTGGCTCTGGCACGCGCCCATCTCCGAGCGAGCGAAGGGACGTTACATGGCGCGGAGATGCGACAGAGGGCGTCGAAAACGTCACCTTCTGGACATTCCCGTGGCGCATGCCAAACAATCTCAAGATACCATCCGCCACTCTCGCCCACCGATAATACGTATTTCCGGTGTATGTTCCAGTCACTTGCTTTCTCACAACGTCCCACATACTTCGAATTCCAAGATGTATGCTCCCAACTGTGGCCCACCCACGTGAATTGTCATCGCAACTTGGTCCACGCTCCAATTCGTTCGTGGGTTGAATCTCCGCACGAGATAATAAATAAACGGCTTCGAGCTAAATTTACATTTCATTATTTATTCAACTTTCCAATCCCTAATTCTTCAGCAAAGAGACATAAATATAGAAAAAAAAAACGTTTTTTCTTTTAACTTTTCTAAAAGATTCTGAAAGACACTGAATGGCAATGATTTGGCAATTTCGAAGTATGTTTTTCGATTTAAAAAACTTAGTCGCGGATTCAGAGAAAAAAGCGATGAAAAATTCTTCCTGTCGTCTGGCATATTTCGACCGATTGAGAGAGAGAGAGAGAGAGAGAGAGAGAGAGGGATGGAGTGCAAAAGTGCAGCGCTACGGGATAGCTTAGGAGTGTTGATCGATGGCCACCCGTCAGTTGGCACCACTTTTAATTAAACCACCCTCAAGATTAACTCTCCCCCTCTCCGCGGAGATGAGTCTCCGGCCAGCACAACGAACGTTCCGAACGAGACGCGCGAACAAAACCTACCCTTCGTTCCGTTTTCCTTGTAATTGTTTTAAATCTCGCTCCATTCTGGCGGAAAAAAGCTTTTCCCTCGAGACGCCACTTTAGACACGTGCTCCTCGAGCAGGTCGAGGGGAAAAAAAACCGCAGAACTCTTCTCGCGACTCAGTGACAGATTTGTCCTGGCTCAGCTGACGTTTATAACATCTTTCCTTCCACCTTTCCAAAAGGGTTGCTCCACCATCATAACTGTCTGCCTACATATAACTCTCGAAGATTCATCCCGTCTATTTCGTTTTCTTCAAACATTTATCATTTCGTCACAAACCCCTGGAAAAAAAAAAAAATACATTTTTCTCTTTTCTCCGTGTCGAAAATGTTTCATATACAACGAAAATATGTCTCCTCATTCATTAGATAAGTATAGAGTTCAAGTATTTTCATTTATTATTTTCTGATGCAGGTTCTTTATGAATTTGAAAAAAAAAAATTATATTCCATAATTATAATTTATTACTATTGATTTTATCAATTTTATATAATTATCACGTGGGTGTGTTGTTCAAGTTTTGATAGACAGGCACAAGAGCTTAGAATCATTCGGCGCAATAACTTGAAGCAGCTACGGTCGAAATAACATTAACTTATGGTTGTTTATTTGATACATGATCGTATATTCGACTGTACTATTTGATTTTCCCAGATTTTGGTATTGCAGCTCGAATAATATGCGAGAGTGAGACACCTCGATATCGAGAGGTGAAATCCATTATAATTATTACCTGCAGTATGTTTCTTGTGGGCCTAAAGTTGTTGGAACGGACTTGGTACATTGCCTAAGGCTACATCTAGTTTTCCCATCTCGATATCATTGGCTCATCGTCGTATCCACATTGTGTGGTGTACAGCGTTATGATATAATACGATCTGATATTGCCAGAGGGCCAGGAAGCTTCAATCTGGATTTGACGTTCCGAATGATCGTCGATTCGCAACAATTCAAAGGTGTTTGTAATTCTTGCAGGAATTTCTGTGAGAATCAACGTCCCAAAAGCTGAGCAAGCGTCGAAGTTTGTTCGTTTGGTACAGACGCTGAATAGTTACGCTCCTTGACAATAAATCTTGTTTATACCGTACAATCTTGCAGCTTTTTCGTTCGTACGTACAGTCGCCAAAACCGGAAGATCAAAGCGTCGTAACAAAGAGATAGAGCTCGAAAGCCACACTGATTTTTCCAGGCTGTTATTCTCAGTGCTCGTCGTTAACGAACGTGTGTTTATTACTAGTATAGGTTCGAGACCAGAGACACTATCCAGATGGCCGATCGCTGTGGCTTCTTTATAGCTAATAGTTATTTTTGGCCGAGTGCTCCAGAGGCTTCCGATTTTATATGTAACCACCTGTCTCCGAGGAGGCTAATCGGTTTCTTATTCCAATCTACGTCGGTCTAGATGGAATCAAGAATACGTCGTCTTTTTCCCGGGAGACCTTTTCTTGTTGCCACTTGATAATACAAGCGACTGATCCGCTGCACAGGCAATTATTACGTTCAGGCTTCTGGCTCGGGCTTCCAAATTATTTGGAATGAAAAAAGTTTGTTTTTCAAAATATCATGTTTTTTGAAAGCGCTCATCATTTTTCATAAGCTGGGACCATGTAAATGGGACAATCTCGTATTTATCAAACATTTCACACTGTCATCTTTGTCTCATCTTGTCTGTCAACGCCTCTGTGCATTATGAATGTTGGCCAATTTGAAATTCATTACTATACACGAGGAAGGGGAAGAAGGAATCGTTTCTTTGCTATTTCTTCCCTCGTCCTCTTCGAGGGAGGTTGGCAATGTCGCTTCATCCCCCGTCCGTCACTCAGTCAGTCACTTTTGTTGAACGCGGTGCCGCACACACATACACAGGGGCGAGACCCCCTTCGTTTCTCTTTCTCCCTCTCGCTCTCCATGGCTTATTCTGGTCTTTCGTCTTACCAGTGGTTTCGTATGTACTGACGCGTGCTCGATACTGCTGGATGAGGGTAATTGTTCGTCACAGGAAACATCGAGAAGCTAACTCAAGGGAAAAACTACTCGTTTCCATCTTCGTCTAACCCCCGGCGTTTGTAGAGCATGCTTTAGGGCTTTTGAGACGCGACGACGAGACAGCCAATCTTTGGACTTACCCCTGTCGCACTTTTCCGCTCTCTCAACCTCTTTCTCGCCTCACCAACCCATCCTTCTGTTTATTTAAATAATGAACGCAACAGAGGGGCTTAAACCCTGGAAATGGATGACTACAAAGCCTCCAAATCCGGAGACTGTATAATCGCGACCCTCTCGTACCGCGTGCCACCCCGTGACAACGAGATACGTTCCACCTGCTCGCCACTTTGTCTCCCTCTCTCTCTCTCTCTCTCTCTCGCTCACTCTTTCTCTCTCTGGGCCTATTTTCTTTCCTTTACGATTTTCTTCCTCTGTACGTGGTGTCAGAAAAATGCATGTAAACTCACTCCATTAAGTTTCTGAACACTTCTTTCTCCAATTCCTTCCATCCACTTTGACTCACTTCGACTTTCTCACGTTACAGAAACTCCCATTTATCTCCTTTTTTTCCTCCAGTCACGCAATCAATATGTTTCAAAGATTTGGAAAAGTATCTCAACCAGCTCGAATTTCACAAACTCATTGGTAACCATGGCATGTTTACCATGAGGTCAAATACCGAGATAGATTTTTATTTTTGTGAACTCTTAACGCGCTCAACATTTTTCTTTCCTTCATTCCACTAAGAAAAGGCTAAAAATTGTGTAAAAGCTTGTTTCCAAGAATAAGTAAGAACTTCGCTCTCATCCATTAATCGGTAAAGCAAAGCACATGCCGATCAATTCCTAAAAATGGAAACACGAATCACAAATTTGACTAAAATACCCAAAAATTTCCTGTTCCTATTTTCTCAACCTGTAGATTTTGTCATAATTGCCTGAAAATGAAAGCCTCGAGCGTACGAACGTTCGGACTCGAACAAATTTACAAGATTAACTTTCCAGATGACAGACACTCCACGCTGTTCCCAGCGAAGAAATGTAATCAGAACGTGGACAGAAACGGCAAAAGAGGGAGAACGGGGATTACGAAAAGGAAGAGAAAGGGAGAGAGAGGGAGAGAGTTTGCCGAGAAGATTCGCGGAGTTGGAAACATTGTACGATCAATCGCACCCCGTCGACTTGCCAGGGAGTGAATCTCTTGTTTATAAATCGGAGAGGAAGAAAAAAAGCGTGTTTGAGATGCTCAAGAGAGAGAAAGAGAGATAAGCGCCGGAAGAGTAAGGGGAAGCTCCAAAGCAGTTCAGATATTCACCGGTTGATTACGGCGTGCGCCAAAGTCTCTGTGTATAGGAATAAGACGCCGTACGAGGGTGAGAAGAGCGAGGACTATGGGGCAACCCCTGTCTCGGCGCTTACAGCAACATTGCTGTGTCTGTTTTTCTCTCTTATTCGTTTGGCCTTTCGTCTCTCTACTCTTGGGAATCCCCGCGAGGACGCTAACTCGACAACTGACAAATTAGCCCTGCGTACCGACGACACTTGCAAAATGGGGCGACAAGAAGCGGGCGAGCCCTTAACTCCGTATATCCGGGACTGTTTTGGTTTACCAAGAAAGCAGCGCGGTTGCTCGCCGCGAAATACATTGAAGGAGAGACCGAGACCGAGTGCCAGGCCTGGGGGCGATGAAACGAGGGTCTGTTCTATTGGAACTGAAGTGAGTTGTACCGGACTTTGTTCTCATCGAAATCTCTGGGTCCAAGAGACAGAAGCCTGCCAACTTTCCATTTAGGAACAATATGCAAAGGTCTCAGCTGTTGGAGCGTCGTCTCCTGCGAAGCCTCGTCCGTCTTTGCCACGAGAAAATTTGCATTCCAATTTTTCTTCCTTCCCCTCGTTCCCGGTCCGTCCCAATCGTCGAGGCTCCATTGATTCTCGAAAAAAAAAAACGAAGCAAAAGTTATACCGATGAAACACCTTCGTGCACTTATCAGAATTTCGGTCCATGAAAAATTCATCTCCCAGAAATTTAAAAGGTTAATTCCGTGTCTTTCCCGGGGGGTTGATTTTATTAGGGTGGTGGACGGACTCTGATAGCGCCAGTCGACGCTCCTCCAAAACCTTTCGGTTTCTGATCGCTTTTCTCCCCAGAGATTTCGCGATAACCGATTCCAGGTCTAGCCAATACATGGCCAAATGGCGTAAGGGCTCAAGTCCATTATTTTAAGCTTGTAACTACGCGCTACTCAAAGCTATCCAAGTTACGAGCGTTCGTATCGCTGAACCTTCAGACATATAGATACTCTAAAAATTTTCCTTCTTCCTTCGGCAAGTCACACGGGCATATCTATCCCGAGTGGATTGAAAATAAAAAAAAAAGAGGTCGTAGGTCGAATAAACGACGTTCCTCGCGGGTTGATCGCTCCAAATTGCACGCTCGAGGTCAATACTTTTCCACTAAAACGATTTTTATATAACTGTACACAAATACACGTCCATAGGAGTTCCCTCAGTGTATGTGAGCCAACAACACTCACATATATGTACATAATACATAAAATATATAAATATATTTCGTAGCGAAGAATCGGGGGCTGGCGCGTGTTCCGGAACTTTAGAGAAACCCACCGCGCGCCGCCGATTGTTATTCTCAGTGCGTACAGCCCTTGGTGTCGCTTTCACTAGACTCGGTTACTGATAAACGAGCGGTTTCATCCCCTCCGCTGGAAACCACCCCTACCATTTCATCCCTCGCGTAAATGTAAACTCACCACCGATTCACCGATTCCTCTTTCCCTTATTCCGCAGTGAACTCTTTCCCTCTTTGCTCAGACCCTTACGCTGGCTCTTTTCCCTTTTCTTTTTTTCCTCAAGTTCGTGTGTGCCGGTAAATTGTTTTTTTTTCCACTTAATCGATGGTCGTTAATGTCCCGAAAGACTCGGCGGGTCTACACGTCCCGGAAAAGTCGTATCGCCATGGATTTTTCGATTTTTAACTCTTCCTGAGTCTGTCAACGACCGTCCACGGTTGTGGATGGTTTGATGGTCCGAAAACGTTGCAATCGGACGTCGAGCCCATGGCTTATTCCTCGTTTAGACTCAGACCACTGTCAAGATCAAGAATTTCCATGACAGAGGGAAAATTAAAATTTCCCACTAACGCAATTGCCACGATAAGAAGCTGCGAAGGCAATGAAGAAGAAAAATCACATGCTCATAAATGCAAGTCATACGTTTATCCTTCGTGCTTCCCTCAGATTCTTGGCCAGCCCATTACGGTACGATATGGCTCGTCAAATCTGACATGCCCTAATGTTCTCACGTGGCACACGTAACCATCAACGCGAGGTCCAACCTTTTTTCTCATTTTCTTTGTTCTGACGCGTATCCCGGCAATACGAATGACGAACATACGTTCGAATACGTCACGCGACAAATCGCTTCACATTAAATATGTATATCGGGTGTCCTTACTGCCGAAAAATATTCGGAAGGAGAAAGAAATCGTCAAAATATGAAAAAATACAGTCTCCGCACAAGTGATTGGCGTTTGAGAATCGCAATTCAGATTTTTTTCTAGGATCGCTGTCTCGTGCGCATTTTCATATTCCCAATTATAATTTCTGTCGCTCCAGCCGTAAGATAATCAAATATTCGGATAAGAGAATTGATAATCACCTGCTCTGAGATAAAAATAAGAAAGGTCCTTTTCATGGTCCGCAATGTGGAGATTTTCTTGAAGATAAATGATGAATCATGGGACACCATGTATTTGTTGTAGAGCATGAAACGTGTTAGGGGCAAAGGTGGAACGTCACGTTTTCGGGGTTTGTGAGCTCCTGCGTTGGCCTCGCGGGAACGATGTCTCAAAGCGACCACCGGGGAGTCCCCGTTCGGCAAAGAGTCAGCCACGCACCTGCAGCCGCTCTTGCCACACGGCAGATAACCAAGCCACATTTTTCTCTTTTCTCTTATTCTCGTCGTTGTCTTTATTCTCTTTTCTCTTTTGCTGTTTCCTATATCGTTGCTCTTTTCTCTGCTGCGTCGCGATACACGTTTTCCTCAACAGAACAAAAAAACTATTGGCCGTGCTTCAAACGTAGACTTTTCCCACGTGGCTCGACAAAATATGTTCCTCCCTCGGCTTGTATACGAGGAGCTTGCGAGAAGGACAAGTGGCATGGCCAATCGGAAAGACCGACGAATCCCGCAAGGCACGATAAGTTTGTCGTAGCCAATTTATACAATTGGCATCGTGCAACCTTCCTTCCCTACGTTCTCGCTCTTGCTATTTGACGCTAGGGACTCACGATTTTATTGCTAATATCTCGACCTTGTGGCTCCTCCCAAAATGTATGTCAACCGTTATTTCATTACGTACCATTGCATACAGACTCATTAATTTAATTGTTCTCGCTGGTCATCTCATCGATACAAAAATTTGGTACGAAAAGATGAAAAATCTTGTTGGATACGTTCAACTGAACTGTTTTTTGAATAATTCTGAAAATGTTGTCATTGCAGTAACAAATATTCTACGAAATCTCCCCGGAGAGCAGATTTTTATCTTTTCGATCGTAAATTTTGCCGACAGTTCCGTCAGCGACCGAATATTCTGCAAAAATATGACAAAAAATCTAAATTTCCCAAAAATATTCAATTTGTTTTTCAACAAAATTTCATTTGCAGTTCTTTTGATTTCCGGGGCTCCGAGTATTTGGAAAACATAATTGAAGAGATTTATGAGCATCTTTCACGAGTCATGAAGATTGGGCATTGGAAAAGATGTAAACATTGAGGAATGTGATCGGCAGATGGACAAAAAAAAGCGTGATAAATCGCGAGGCTGGAGCGCAACTCGCCCGCAGTTATTTTTTCGCGCTTTCCTTCCTTTTCCTTCCCCTATATCGATTCAAACGAATTTCACGTCGTTTATGTGACGAATAATCTGTCCAACCCCATAAACATTTATCCCCGTTGAATGAACGAACCGAAACGATTGGTATTCCATACGATCGCGGCACGTTCCTACACGGAGAATAACTGCGAACTCGTGTATAGCCATCCAACCAGCATTGAGGACATGTGTCACAAAACCCTCCGAAACGATTGCTCTCGTCTCTGGCTCTCCTCGTGGGGAACTCGAATAGCTGTTTAAAATTGTATAGTCGAACTACCCGTTAGGGACACGTGCGTTTTTTAATGTCCCACGAAACCTCCCGATAACGTGCTTTAAACTTTTATCAATGGTTATCACGATTACGTGGGACGAATGACCATTGCTATCATCAGGTGTGAGTCCGTGTCGTATTTTTATTCACAAATACATTTAAAAATTAATATTGGAGCGAAATGTGTTGAAAATTTATGTGCAAAATAATATTTTTTTTCTTAGTTTTTATATTTTTTAATGACGACAAGCCAATTCGTCGTCGACGGTCACAGTGGATGAACAAAATCGAATGAAAATATTGATAAACGATTTTTCATACAATTATTAAATTTACAAATAGTCTTTCCCGCATCACGTGGAAGAGAAAATCTATTTCCATCTCTTAACTTTTCCATGCATCAAGCTTGAATCGATAAATCGTGGGGAGGAAATGTTCGTAAGGAGAGAAAGTTTGCAGAGTGTCCATTATGGCATTACGGGAATCGTGCGAGGGTTTCGTAGTCTCGAGAGAGCAAAAGTTGTGTCAATGATTAACCGAAGTTAGGACATCGACGGATAATCGAACTTGGCTGTCGGTGTGGTGAGGCAAATATTTCATATGGTTCGTGTATATTTTTTTCTCGAGCTCGTCGAATCTTCTTTATGAAATTTTCGTGTATAAGTGCGTTCGATATTAGGGAAAAAATGGGTAGCCATTCATAAATAGAACGGAAGCTTTTTCCTGATGGAAAAACAAAAAAATGACTGGGGAAAAAGTTGACAATCTAAGAAGATGACAGGACGCCAAACTGGTTATCGTATCAAGACGCTGCGATCTCGGCATAGTTTATCATATTTTTCACACGAACGCGATTATTGAAATTCAAAGTTTTCACCGACGAAATTTATAAAAATGAATATCATTTCCGCAGTCGAACGATCCCGGATCATTCAAAAACATTTTTCGACGTTCCCTCGAGGCAGGAACGCGTCACCACATTCGTCGGTATATGGTAAGCACGTCGTGCGTCAGTATCACCGAAAAAAAACAACACATTATTCTGTTTTTTTAGCGTTCGCGAGGCTCGCCAGCACTGAAACGAAGTCTGGATTATTCTCAAAATTAAAAAACATTTTCAATCGAACTTCAGGTTAGCAAAACCCACGACTAAACCCATCGTTTGTATTCGATCGGAAAAAAAATTGTATCGATTACGCCGAAATTGACATCGATTCTTTTTGCACTCGTCGTCCTAACGAATTTCTACACAGACGCATCAGTTCTGATGAGCCCTCGGATAAATGTGACGGAATTGCCATCGAGATCCTCTCGGCCTGCGATGAAATATTTATCCGTTGAAAACGCGAACGAGAACGATTCAAAAGAAAGAAAACGACATAATTCGTTGATGAACATCGTGGGTGTAGGGACGGACAATGATCCAGCCAAGGTTTACAAATATCAGTGGGGGGTTAGAGTGCCAATCAACAGTAATGACCTTCGGGCCAATAAACAATCATCGAATTGCGTTATAACGAAAAAATGGGGAGCTCAGGAGCCGGAGTCGAGAAAATCAGAAAATTCAAGCGTTCAAAAAATACCGGACGTGATAGCGATCGAACCGACAGCTGAGAAGCCCATTGATGTTGAGATTGAAAGATCGCGGCATGTTCCAGCCCCGGAAAGTATAGGAAAAGCGACGGAAAGCGAAGGAACTTTTGGTGTTATTCTTGCGGAGACGTTGGCCCTCGAGCCTTTGAGTCCAGTAGAAAAAAAAGTGGAACCAGCATCGATCGATATAAAATTAACCGTAGCACCGACGAACTCGTTATCTTCTGAAATGAGCATCACCGGAGATGACGATTACAACATCCCAAGGGAAATGCCTTACAACAGTGAAATATTGGCCTGGCAAGATGTCGTGACCAGATCAAAATTTAACGAGGATGAGTTGGCTCGCAGAATAGTAACAGGGACTGGCCATGGACTAGCCAACGAACAAAACAGTTTGGATCCCGGTACAAATATCGTTGGAATCAATTTCACGCAGTCTCGCAAATTTTCGAGCAGCTGTCACAATTCGGCCAAATCTTTTTCCACTGCTTCTCGATGTAGTCAAGGAAATCTGCCTCCTAGCTCAGACGATCCTGGCCGAAGCGAAACTCCCGAAAAGGATGGAGCTTCCACCCAGAATACTGTGAGCCCTACGATCGATGAAAATCTGGACAATGTTGTGCCAAAATTGTCTCAACGTGAAATGGAAATTTTGATGTCTTCCGAGCAACGAAGCTCCGAGGATAATGGAAGCTTAACTATTCCAGTAGAAACAAAAATTATTCAAACATCGAGAGATTCTTCAGGAATTGCTAAACCAGATGTTAACGAAAATTTGACCGAGTCTTCGGGCAGGATCGCACCAACGGAGGAATCTGCGAAAACGATATTGAGCTCAAAAAAGAGCGATGACAAAAACGATGGCAAAGCAGACATTTCGGATAAGAAAAACATCAGAGATGATTACGTAAAAACTCCCGGTGATCCTTACCCTTACAACCGCGAACATTACGAAAAATGGCGATTTCCACATGGAAAGTGTCCGATTGTCAATGACGATGTGCCAAAAGTCAAACCTGCCGAAACGAACGACAGTCCACGGTGAGTGTTTACCCCGGGCTGCTCATCGCTTACCGAATTTTACTAAATCATCAAAAATCACAATATATTTTTCATCAAGGATCGAGTTGCACCCGGAGTAAATAGTCCTGTGGATTTTTTTTCGGAGACTCGTCTAAGGAATAAAAATCTCTATGGTTTTCTGATGATCCAAACTTTTTCAAACTATTTTTTCGTCCTTGCACGTTTCAGACGATAAGTTATCTCCGATCGAGGACGAAACAGCCAAGAACAAATCGAGCAATTCGTCTAAACAAAAAAACAAACGGAAGTCGTTGGGCTGGTTGAGGGAAGTAGCCGTCGATCTGGAACCGCCACCGAATCGAGTGCAAACGATTCATCCGGATATTCAACTACCGAAGCGTGATGTCATCGAAAATTCTCTTTCCAAAGATCGTAAGTCGACTGCTTCGCAGTTCATTTTTACTTTTTACACTCTGCCAGCTCAATAGCAAGGTTCAAAAATTTTCAAAGGAAAAGAAAACAGCCATGTTTCCCGAATTCACTGGGTTCATTTCGAAATAATGCTGAGAATTTTTCCAAAATTTTTTCTGCGGTCTTTTTTGCTTCAAAAATAGGGATCCAATTTTTTTTTTATTTCCTTTACTCTCCAAATTCGTTTACTTTTCAACAGAAGCCAGTGAACTTGTCCAAAATCCGGAATCGATCGCCGTGAAAGCCTCAAGTTCGACAGTCTCGAAAGAAATATTACAAAATCTTCCGACCTCGAAGCAGATTCGTGAAAAAGGTAAAATTTCCGACAAAAAAATGGTCACGACGAGTAAAACCATTGAAATTGTTCACTTCGATATTTTAGCGATTCGCGATGAATTCGAAGCGCAGCGAATATACGAAATGAAAAACTACGCGTACATAATACCGGAGAATGACAAGAATCCTCATTCACTGCTGATAAAACGAGCGAAGCAAAATTAACCACGTCACTCGTTGCGTTTGTCGTCTTTTTGTACTTTTGAATAATTTTTTCTCAACACTTTGTACTTGAAAATAAAATGAAATATAAAAAAAAGGAATGCATACGAAAATTTGAAATTAATCGAAATATCGTGTTCCAGCAAAATAAGAAAATGTTTTTGGAGCCTATCGAACGATTGGCAGTAGCTGCTCGTTTTTGTTTTACGAAAGAGGCCATCCTGGCTAGTAACAAATGTTTAGTTCGTCGCTGCCATAACCTTCGAGTCAATTGTCCAAGAAAATGAACAGAAGTTGTAAAAATTCAATATAATTGGAAAGAAATGTCGAAAATCGAGATAAGAATCAGACTGTGACATTTGGAGAGATTAGAGCGATTCTGTGAGTTCAGGTTATAACCTCCATCTTGGCTATCATCGATTGGATAAGAGGGTAAGGCGTGCACGTTCTTATTATTCAATCATTATCGATTGTAAAAATATAGAGAAAAAAAAAAAAAAAAAAAAGAGAGAGATTGAAAGCCACGAGTATATTGCACCTGATTGATGATAGTTCATGGGGTTCTCGCGGACGATATCTCGTTCGGATTAAAAAGTAGTGGTTCTCGTGGAGTTGGGTGGATCGATTTCCCTCTAGCATATTTGCCCCTTCGATCGTTTAATCGCTCAAACCATGAAGGGTATTTATCGCTGGCTCTTTTCGCTCTTCTCTCTGAGAGGCATCGCAGAATCTTTCTTATTCCTTCTTTCTCAGTTCGAGACTGTGTGTTGAGGGGATATGTGCGTGCTGCGTCGTTCTTGGCTCAGTCACGAACACCGCACAGCTATGGTAGAAGCTGTTATTTGATCGTCATCTCATACACTTAGAGGCTGCTCTTATACATGTTATGCACAGATACGGGATCATCTTCTCGCGGATTTTTCGTATCTCGAGCGTCCAATCATTCAAATCCGCATATAGTGGCTTGATATCAGCCCCGGCGTCTAATGCCGTCCGGCAAGCCGCGTAATAATCTCTCTTTTGCTCCGGAACCTCCCACTTTTCGAACGGGCACCATATTTGTGCGGCATCGTTCTCCGGCTCTCAACGCTACGAACCTTCGCCTACTGCGTTTCTGTATTGCCCCTGACTTGCAAGGGATTTCGGGATCGAGACTGCTCGACGATAATAAGCAAACGATAATGAAGCTTGGGTTCCGCTTTTGATTACCCGTACTCTCGCTTCTATCTTACTCGCTCTTATAGCTCCTTTCTTTCGCTGATATGACAGTAAAGGTGCCAATCTTGAGCGAGAAACGAAACTCGACGGAAACAGCTGCAGACTTCCCTCTCCCTCGATCCTTTTTTCTCAACTCTACTTTTCTTTCTTTCATCGCTTCACATTCTCTTTCTTCCTCCCGAGCATATCACCGTGCCAATTTCCTCGGGATCAACGAACTAGGATCGGTTTGTTGTTGAGTACAGACTTCTTTTCTCTTTTTCCCTTTATTCCGAAAAAAAAAACAACCCGAACGACTGTGCAACACGTGCAGGTCGAGAGTAAAAAATTGGGAAAGACGATCGCTGTTATTCTCTCGATCTTCTTTTTCCTTTATTCCGATAAAGTACCGATTGGTACTTCGCGAGCTTATTCAACGTTTTCGAATATATCGAACGCCATGAAATGATTAATTCATTTATTCAATTAGCCATTCGATAAAACGTCATTCATGAAAAATTCCGCCAAGCCCATGGCAACTGGAATGTTGTGAGACTCGATAAATACATTCGCAGCTTTTTCCTCTGCTGTAATGCACCTTTCGTGCATTTTTTCGTATACGGACACGATCCTTGGAGCTCGATCTATAATAATATTTTCCCTATAGTCTAGTAGTTGTTTGATGAGCATCGATTGAGCTTGAAATTTGGAAGATTGGTTGCGGATAATTGGTCAGAAAATTGAAGAGGAAAACATTGCCGAACTCTAAATGACTCCGAGAGGATTTCATTGATTCGTTGACGCCCCATCGTTATTGCCAATCGATGGTAACCCATTCCTTAGTATTTCTCAAAGTAAATATTAATTCTTGTGGGTTAATATTCTGCGGATGAAATATGGAGGAGCACGACGAGGTTAATAAAGAGAATACATACGTCAGGACCTTGTACAGCGCACTAAAGTGCAGCTTAGCAAAAACAGCAGTCACACAGTCCTAACCACCGGTGAATTGGCATTGGGTAGTAGCTAGTTCTTATTTACGACCTGTAGAGGGACTCGAGAGTGCTCCGGGTTCGCTTATCCTTGACCCTCGCAGCTCTCTTTCTCTCTCTCCCCCTCTCTCCAGGGTTGCTAACGATACGATCTTCCGATGCTACACATACGTACACACTGATGCTACATATACGGGGTGTCCTACTTAATATTAACAGCTGTATGGTTATCGTCTGCATTATGGAGATCGTGCAAAAATATGACGAATTCGTCGAAAAGGGTCGTTGGCTTGAAAAGCGAACAGTAAACATTGAAGGCACGTTTTTTGGAATATTTTTCTCTCGTGTGAGCAAATGAGCCCCAAAAAGCTTCACCGTCACGAATACAATCGTCGGATTCATATTTTTCGATAAGTTCGCGTATCAGATTAATGCAAATCAACGCTCACGTGCCGAAGCCAATGTTCTCGATCATTGAAAACGTATCACGAGCTTCAAGTCCGCAGATATATAATTGTGAGTAGATTTTTGCCGCTTATTTGGCGCAAAATGGATTTTTCGACTTTTTCTCGCATCGATCTAGGGGACACCCTGTATGTTGACGATGCGAGAACTCTGCGGATCATCCGACCGTTCGCCTAGTGAGAGAAGATCGAGAGTCGCCCCCGAGACACGCCAAGATTCTCTGGCTATTTCTTGCTCTCTCCTCCTGGTCTGGTCCATACACAAGTAAAAAGATCACCCCTCGCAGGTTCTATATTACTCACGCCACTGTATTTTCACTTGGCAAGGCGATCGGCGCCGATATCATAACTCCTTGTCGTACGAGAAACCCGCTTCGGAGAGAAGCGAGCTTAAACTACCCGCGATATCTACTCTGCTACCCACAACCGAAGAATCTCTCTGGACATTGCGCGGTGGCTGCGCTAGCAACTGCTGGCTGATAGTAATTCTGCGATACAGCGGCTATACAATCGGCTCTATTGCCCATGCTATGGAGACTGCACCAGGCTCTTCCCATCCTCGCTTTAGAATGTGTCTCAAAGATCTTTCATAAGTGGCTCCACTTTGTCAACAATATCCACAAGCTCAGCCTCGCAGGTTTTGATCGATCGGACGTTCTGAATCGCGACAATCGTTCTGCCCCGAATGTCGTGGCTGAATAAGGCGATCGAGCATCTTTAGGTTTTCCTGGACCATCGGGAAGGATGGAATCAGTGAAAAATCGAGAAAAAAAACTGCTCCCCAGGTCGATCGAATCAAATGAACCAGAAGATCAACGGCAATAGGGAAAAAAATGAAGCTTGACGTCAAGCCTGACGGTTTTATCGTGTAAACAAGCACGAGAACTCGATGATAAGTTTCTGCAATTGTTGGGATGATTTAAAAGCAGCATCTCGTACAACTTCCATCACGACATGTCGCGATGGAAATAGATGGTTTACTGGGCAACCTTAAATACGTCAACGTTTACCCGGACGAGAATTTCCGAAAGTAAATCGACGAGGAATGTTTTCGTAAACGTGGTACAACGCGCGCCCGCGCCTCGTGAAGGTTCCGTGATGAGAAACGCTATAACTCGATGGCGAATAGGTATGAGGAGTAAAGAGGGTTGACGTATACAACGAGACTCAGCCAAGCAGACCCCTCTCTCGATTTTCAAAGGCTATTATTAATAACACAAAGTGGAAGAAGAGAGGGAGAGAGAATAAGCCGTTGTTTATGGTGTCGCGAGCATGTATGTACTTAACGCATCTAGCGCCAGCATAATGGCTCTCGTGAATCAAGAACACAGCCGAAGGCGATTAAGCCAATATGTCGGAAGACATGTTTTTCCAACAAATTTCGAAACCCCCAATTCGAACTCCTTCTGAACTATCATCTCCTAAAAATCGTTGGTACATCGTGAAGCCCTAAGATCTCTAGACATTCATTTTACAAACTGACTAATTAACCGCCTAGAATAAATGACTGAGCGATAAAACAAAGCTCGACACACTCAATCGGTTGAGTCTTTCATTAATTCGATACACTTTTTCCTACAAAATCTTATTTGGTAATTTACCACAATTTCTGACGCAGTGACAATACATTAAGGTATTAGCCTACACCTTGAAATGATGAAAGTTTAAATAAAATGAATGATTACTCGATCATATTCGTGCGAGTTGCAACGATGCACTGTGGAAAATATTTGAAAAAATTTAATCCATTAAAAATTCTGGCAATTGGCCTAAGAAAACTTCATTTTCCAAGAGAATTTCATTGCTATATTCGGTGCAGTGAAGTTGACCTTTCCCATGAACTAACTCATTCCCATACTGAACAGTGAGACGATCAATCATGTTGCATTTTTTTTTTTTTTTTACCTGCTGGATAATTGGTTGTATCGCAAGCTTAGTACAGAGTTCCAAAGTCGACAACTATTATTTATAACTCAATGAGTTCGAGCTGACATCAGGGGCTTACTTATTGAGAAATTAAAAAAAATGTTCGTCAGCCTTTTCAGAATTAAAAATAAATCACAAGAATTAATGGTATGGGAATTATTTTATCCTGAAGTTCCTCATTGTCCATTCATGTCGAAAATTTATTGCAACTTCGTCGAATCAATTTTTATCAGATTGATTTTTTAAAATTCAACTTCGCTGAGGAATATTTATTTTATGATACGCTGTGGGAGTCCGTGGATACAGAGTAAAAACATCGAGAAACATTAATCTGGGTATAAATTGTGTATTTGAGGAGAAATGCATCGAAAATAATAAGAAATTTTTTTCTCAAATTACATATAATTTTTTTTTGTTCTTTTACGAAAGTTTGATGAAGGTAACAAAATGAACTTAATTTAAAAATTCTTAGGCTGATGAAAAAGTGCGTCAGAAAGTTTTTTCTTGAAATAATCAAAGTGTGGAGCATTTTGAAAAAGATTTTTCCAGCTCTGAGCGAAGAGAGCGATCGGATAGAATTCAGTCAAGTGCATAAGTGCGGGATATTCGTGTGCAAGTCATCGTAGGATCGTTGACCACAGCAGCTACCTCCTTCAGTCACGATAGCGGAGTGACACTACAAAAAAAAAGAAAAAAAAACAAATACATAATCGAGCGAGCTTTCCGACCGGATATCTTTCAATTATCACGTTAATATGATAGGCAGCGAGAGCTCTGGCGAGTCAGCGTCTCGTCGTTCGCCGCAGCACACGACAAGGACTTTGTGTACACCCCGCGTGTGATTAATCGACGTCAATCGCAGACCTTGCAAAGACCACGAAGAATAGTGATTGGTGGTGCCCTCGCCAACGCATAAAATCGAAGGGGCGCGTCACATTGGTAATTGATCTCTCAAGAAATCTTTTTACAGTACCTTTGCCTCGGAGTACTCAGTCGCGTACGAGCATGTCACCTTTTAATCCAATTATTGCCCAGAAAAAAATAAAAAAAATAGAAGAAAAAACAAGAGAGAAGCCCGAATGTTGTTTATTACGAAATTGTTTATAATTTTCAAGATTCATCGGGAACTGCGTCCCGAATCACTTTCCAAGAACTCACGGACATTTTTTTAGGCTTTTCTTACTCGAAGATTCGTAACAAGTGACCAACAAATCGATTCAGACAACACAATGTGGAAATTTTTTAATAAAAATATTTTTGACGTTGAAGAAAAGATTGAGCACGTTTTTGCCGGAAACATTGATGAGGGACTGGAGGAAATTCACGACAAAAGGGAGAGACACGCACGATAAAACGATGAATCGTACACGAACAATGGATTTTCCGATGACACGTAAATGATGGGGCGTTTGATGAGAATCGCGATAGGTATGGACCGTCATTCCCTCGTGCGCGACCACCAATACCAACATGTGAAGCAATTAACAGCTGATCGACTCTGGTCTTTCCCCGAGTATGCCAGGGCGTCATCCCTTCTGATTGCGAGAGCTGTGTACGTGTACACGACTGGATATGCTCTTCTCGAGGGTGTATCTTCTCCGCTCAAGTATCGAGCTTTACCTTAAGGGAGAAAGATGTCCAGGGCAGTAATTACTCCGTGGGAAAGTGGCCAAGTGTCCTAGGACTCGTCGTCCTTGAACAATGATAGATCCACAGGAAAATTCACACATTTATAAGAAAATCTTCCTCGTTAGGGTTCATTGTGTGACAGTATAAGAATTCAGCTGCTTCGCAGTGAGCCATGGATACGATTAGGAGCTTCAATGTTCTTCCAGCCCTTCAAGTTCACTCCATTAAGTTCGTTTGCTTCGCTAAAGAATATAATTTTCCATTATTTTCTGAAAGTACCTCAAAAAAAAATGCGCAACAAGATTTTCGATCAGCAACATAAAATTTCTATCGATTCAGGAATGGATCGGTAATTTTTTTTTGCCATCAAAAAATTGATTCTAAATGATCTCGAGATTGCTACTTCAAATTTTTCCAATCTCGAGTCCCGGAACGTGTCAGATTGTAGAAAGTATAAACAAACAGTGCAGATGACAGGAGGATGGAAAAAATGCTCTGGAATAATTAGACGATCGATGCTGGGAGCGTAATTAAAGATTGAGAAAAGCGAAAGGAGTGATTTAATGAAGCAGAGATCTTTGAATATATGGAATATCTGTCGTAAATCGATATCGACTCGAGCATCCACCATACCCAATGTAATTGATGGATTAATGATCGTAAGGCCATAATCATCGTTTCTTTTTCGGACGATCCAACGAGCAATCAAAGCAAAGTCTGCGTGCTGGTTCGGAAAATGTTTTCCTCATTTTTACGAGCTCTTTGTGCGGGATATGCATAAAATTTCAAAAATCCAAGAAACGAAAATCCTTGGAATTTTCCAATGATATCGATTTTTTCGAGCTCCCGAAAATCCCAGCATTTTGTATTCCACGTGAGTTCTCATGGTCAGGGAGAGCAGAAGAAAGCTTTGATCGATTCTCCAGGAGTAAGAGAGCTCTGACACGCGGCTCTGTAACCCAGAAACAAATGACTGTGCGATTTTTTCCGACGCAGCCGAAAATTGTTCTGTCGTTAGGGACGTGAGTCGGTCTGAAAAGGCAATAATAACTGGGCACACTCTGGCGAGAGAAAAATATAGAGGACTGTAGCGACAGCCAACACGCGAAAGCTGCGAATCTGACCCACGCAATCGGGGCGTTATTAATTGTTCCGTGACGAACGTTTGATCGGGTCACGCAACAAATTTCATCGTGACTAACCAACACACGTGAGCTTCGCAATAACGCGGGGCGATCGAAAAAAAAATGCTACAGAGAAAAAGCATGGATATTCAATAATCTAACGAGTGAGCATCGTGAGCGTTTCCTTTTTGACTATTTATCCGTCTCTGTTCATCGATTGCCATGCAACGAGCGCAAAGAGCGTACCGAACGTAAGATTATACCCAAAACAAAATAATTCTCGGTCTTTTAATGCTCAGCACTTATTCCCCGTATGTTTGTATGGATCGTGTGCGTGCAGTGGATAGATGATCGAACGTTTCATCTCGGCACTGATTGAACTCTCCCGCGGGAGCAGAGTTCGTTCAGCCTGTTCGTGTATACTGTCTCTCTTACTTTATTGCTCTTTCTCGTTATTGGACACACAGCGAGCCACGAGCTATCGTCTCTCTTTGGTCTCTCACGTACGAGCGCTTATAGCCCGTGAGAAAGATGTCTCTAATGGATGGGATACGCGATTTTTGCGGCATCGGAGACTTACGCACACGAAGATGCGGGGGCACGCATTTTTCCTCATTACGCTTCGAGTAGTCATTTCGAAAAGTCAATCGCGGAGGTCATTGAATTAATTATCTCGATAATTTGAAGAGTTTGAGTAAAAGCTCCGTTGGGAAAAAAATTGTCAGGGCGTTCGGAGAAAGCTGCTGCGGTAAGTCGGTCGCGGCGGTGCGATGTCAAAATAAAATCTTCTCTATGTCATCGTCGGATAGTAAGTTGTTCCTCGTTTTTTCGACATACATCTCCCGACTGTTTGTTTTATCGGTGGCTTATACCATCCCTCGTTCTCTAGCGAGGACTCCACACGTTGACAGCTCATAAATGCACCCACGACGATTAGGTATTCCGCGTCGTTTCGTTTACGTTTTTTTTACTCAAGACCAACAAAACCAATGAATTATACACGTGAGGCTTCCGACAGTGAAAGAACAGGGTGTCAAAAACTTTAGACGCGCCTCAGCAGAAGATGAAAAGAAAAAAAAAGCTTTTAGGGGACATGAAAACGATCCGGTGTTTTCGACGCTTCTATGAATTTGTCTCGTGCTCATTCCTCTCTGGAAAAGTCAACGGTTTGGCCCGCCGGATGAAGACGTTGTTGTTTAGTTAAATCATCCAGCGCTGTGTCGTAATTAGCATCTCTAACGAGGAATACCAAGCGTATAAGCACAACATTATTATTCGTCGTTACGTCAAGCGATGTGGAATAAGCTCGGGCAAACCCTTTCTCTGTCAAATCACATCGTCTTAATTCTCGTAGAATAGACGTCTTTGATGCTCCACAAACGTAAATCTTCGTAGTCCTATGAAAATTACATTACCAACGAATCACTTCCAATGCCTGACTCTTTGATAATGATGAGAGGGAAGATTTTTTTAAAAATAATCCATGATTGTTAATGGCAACTCAATAATGATCAAGCGATTTTTCACATAAATCCTGTTGAAAGTTGAAAATTTATTTTTTTATTCGTGCTGTGATGATAAAATGTATTTCCAGGCGGAGAAACAATGGGAAAACTGGAAATTCATGATATCCCGAATTCACGATTGACTCTTCGACCTCCTGGAGCGTCTCCGATGAAAATTGTAGCATAAAAAATGTTTTCTGCTTGATTCGCATTCCACGAGCACTCTCGATAACGTTTTCTCGCGGCCTTCGATATTTGCGAAAGCACGTCGAAGAAGAGAGGACGTCAACGTCAAAGTCGCGAGGTTATAGACGCAGGCAGTCGTTAAATATCGAAATAGCTGTGCGCAAGCACCAGCCTGGACCAGCTGTTCGGGTCCAGCCTCCCGATGTTGACACAACTCCAACAAAGTCGTTGACAAACTCGCATCGTGTTCTTGGCGTGTCTTTTCATCTCTCTCGGGTGCAGTTTGCATTTTTTATGATTTCTTGGATCCATTAAACGAGTGGATAGATGAATTCGGGTGAATTCTCGGTTAGTGCTCGTTGGTCCAGCACGCGTCAAATGTATAGGCTTCTTTGCTCTCCAACTGCAGGAGTGGAGCAGGGATGAAAAAAACGAGAGCGAAAAGCTATCGGGGAACTTCTTTCAAAAGCGCCCAAACGATGCGTCTATTTTCGGTCGACTTTTCGTCGTTCCTCTGGCCTGTTGGTTCGAACCCGATGTATATGTCTTGCTGGTATGTGCTCCTACGACGAGTGCGTCAAAAACTTGCGGGAGATCTACAACGATGAGTAACAGCCTGTAAAAACATACCACGGGACGATTAACGCGACAGTTTGCCCCTCTCTTGTGCAGATGGAGGTCCTCTCTCTCTCTCTCTCTCTCTCTCTCTCTCTCTTTCCCTCAGCTTCTTCATCTCCTTATGGTCTTTGTGTCCGTTTTTTTTTTGACTCGCGTTCGACTTTCCGTCGTTCTTGTCAACCCAACGCATGTTTGTCAACCGTTTTGCTATCACGTGCCAAACAAAGTCTTCGCGAGAGAGAGTGAGAGCTATACGTTAGGAGTGACACGCGGTTATCATCACTGGGCTTCTTGCGGAGCAAGCCTCGTGCCGGCTCTTAGCCGCGGTATTATTAATAGCGCAACGTCGACGAATACTCTCTCTTCGTCTCTCTTTCGCTTTCCAACTATATTTATCCTCTTTTTCAATCCAGCTCTCTTTCCCTTCCTTCCCCATAGATATACACGCTCCTATACTGTATTTGTATTTATATGTACGTATATATATTACTCTATCCGTTTATTCTTCGTCGCTTTCTTTCGGAACGCGATGAGAGCCATCGACGGATATCGAAGCGAATACGGCGCCAACAGGACGCGTGCTTTTTGCCCTCCAGACCGAATACTCTCTGCTTTTACTCATACACTCTATGTATATCAACCATCCAAGAATTCCTAATCTTGTCCCTGGACCAACCTGCCGCATGAGCTTTTTTCAAGCACCCCCACACTCGAGACTCTAAACTTCTTAAAAATATGTTCTCCAGTACCAAATATATACCATTTCGCAATTAGAGCCAACTCCGGCAGCATCTTGCCATCTTAACGCCATGGATCAGTCACCGAACCTCACTTGTAGTTTCCGAAATGAAAATTCTTCCATGACATTTGACTAATCACAAAAATTCTCCCTCAGCATACACGGAACAATGACAAAAATATGCTCTGACGGATCAAGACTCTCTGCAATCGATTAAACCATGTGGGAAATTTTCAATTTTCAAAATTTCAGCTTTTCCAAATTTTCCTGTCAAATTTCAAATCTTACAAATAAATTACACAATAACGTGAACTTTTCTTCTACTATAGATACGAAGAGCAGTTTTTCGTTAATCCCGGTTTATCATGGATCGGGACAAGAAGAAAGAAAAATCATCGATACTGGATTCACCGGAAACAATAACGAAGAGAATCGAAGGACACGTTATTCGGTGAGAAAACGAACAAATAGAAAGTAAAATATACGTAGAACATGAAAATACTCGTTTCTTATTGCTTAACGATTTTTAATTATTAGGCGAATAAATATTCGTCATTCCCAATCCTAGGTATTGAGCCATTTATCATTTTCGTCTGCGCACTTTTCCCATTGTGTATGGGAAACTATTATTCTTTCATGGCAAAACCAAAAAGTTGAAAAATATTGGAATTAATTCTGTGCGCGAAATTATAAGAATTTTTGGCAATGTAGAATTTACAGAAAATTGTCAGCGCAAAGATTTGGTCGTTGTGACACGAATTATTAAGTCCCAGGGAAAATATTTCTCATACAACGACGTAATTTTTTCCACAAATTTCAAATATTCTAATTTTGCTCTGGAAAACGGATCTATTTTTAAAGTGGATCAGTAAAAATCTTGAAACTCCTTGCTTTTCTTCCTGATTCATTATTTTCATCCATGCACCTGTTTGCCTAGCGCAGCGGAGAGCTCTCATGTTTTATAAGCGGAAATAGCGATTGGAAGAGATAGAGGACGTGAAAGATTCGGATGAACTAGCCTCGGGGTGGATATGGTCGAGCGGCGTGTTCGAGGCAAAAGGGGTAAAAGACTTAACGTGGATGGCGCAAAGGTCTTGTGTCCATTGACCATCATGTTCATCAGAACCCCCCGCGGGGTCTTATCCGTTGATTACCAAGACTGAGATAGTTGGCGGGGCACCAAGGGATTTTAATTAGCGTCGTTTGCTCTTCACAAACATTACCGGACCGATGTACCCGACGGATCCTCTGCACCTTTCGACAACAAACGCCAGCATCCGAGCTTTTCGCAAACATACATAACCGCGCTGCAACCTTCCATATAACTTTCGCTTCCTCCTCCATCCCCAACGATTACAAAAGAAAAATCAAAACTTGCTCATTTCACCCGGACATTCTTCCACATCCACGCAGAAGCTTCAAAATATTTTTTCAATTGACAATACCTCAAAACATTATTTCGCTGTGTCCAAAATTTCGTTGAGTTTCAATTTTTTTCGAACAAAAATTGCGAATATTATTTAGCACCAAATATTATAAGAAAATGTCAAAAAATTGGACGAGAGCGACAATATTTTTGAAAATATGACTCGTCGATGATATTCCAGGATGCAGCCGAATGACGAGACGCTTTGTGAACGTTGAAAACGTTGTGTTTGTTGCTCCCGGAATAAAGTTTCGTTGGCAATTCGTTGGCCTCGGAGTTTCTTTCAACAGCTCATTGGAAAAATCTTTGACATTTTGACTTCCGGGTTATCGGTGATTGCTCAGTACAAAAATAAATCCTTTGAAGAAGTTTCCTCGTTATTGTATAATAATGGCTGGTGTGTTGGTCGCGTGAGATGGATATCGGTGTGACAGATCGTCTGTAAATAAAGAGACAAGGGGAAGAAGCGCGGCAATCGACGGTATATCTGGTATGCGGTAATATACAGTCGTGTCACTCATTAACGTCGTCAAGCTCGCGTGACAAATGAGACACGTTGTCGCGCATAGCGTTTGTCGAAATTGCTGCTCATCTGCTCTTTCTGTTGCTTCGGCTGTTGCTGCTGCTGATGATGCTGCGAAGGGGCACGCGAAACATTCCTTTTCACCTCTCTCTCTCTCCCCCTCCCCACCTCTTCTCTTTCTTTCCTCTTCTCTGGAGTGACCCACGTCACAAAACCCCTTTGAAATATTACACTAACTCGTGTACGTCGACACTTCCGTTTTCACGTGGCTGCGACTCGTGTATACTGTGAAATATATACTTGGTCGAAACGAGAAGTCGAAGACAGTTTTCGACTCGACATCGACTGACCCCTTGCTCGTAAACTGAAAAATTGCATACACACACACCCCCTAAGCGTGGAAATATTCTGTCATAGAAAATTCAACCCATGGGAGTCAGGAATCTATTTCAAAATTGAAAAAAAAAAGAAAAAAAAACGTTGTAATAAAAGTCTTTGAAATTCGTAAATCAAACGAACAAAGTTTCGAGCACAAAATGTATTTTCGAGCACGAATAGTTTTTGCCTACGAGAAAAATCTATGGCCATTAGTTTTCACATAGCAAAAACATAGAACCGAGAATTGACAAGCCGATTCATTATAGCAAGTTGAATAAAAAAAACATACCGTGAGGAGACTGTATTTTTGGTTGTGTCCTTCTCACAAGATCCTACGATCGGGTTTTTATGAGATTGAATCTTTGTGACGAACCTTTTGGTTCATTTGCAGTGAAATCGAAACGTCAGATTCTCACCAATCTGCCTGAGCAGTCTGATCAATATTGCCGATTTTTTTTTTTCTGACAGATTCATCGGGTTTTTATTTAAAAAAAAAAAACAAAATCATCTCGCTGTCAATAATTTTCAGCTAAGGGCTTCATAATCACAGCTAATGAACTCATTTGCATAGAGTGAATGAAAAAAAAAGTTGTGAGTCATTTGGTCTGAGCTCGAAGGCAAACGCGACGTTCCCAGGTCAAATTATCGAAATTTGGAGCAACTGAAACAAACGTCAAGCTTGATCTGTGTATGTTTGCTCCTCGTCCATCTCTCTTTTGCTGTCTTTTCTTCATAATCATTAATCACTCGCTCCTTAACGCAAAATTCCCTTGCGCCTAGTTTACTCGGAGCAGAAAAAGGAGCGAGAGAGAGAGAGAGAGAGAGAGAGAGAGAGAGAGAGAGAGGGTGAAGAGAGTGGAGTCGATACAGAATCGCCTCGTCATGGGAGCTTTTGCTTTGCGAACGAGAGGGTTGTTTTCCTCTGCAGTATTTTTCTCTGGGCGTTTCTTTCAGAAAAGGTTTGTAAAACATGAAGGATGTTGATTGAAAATAAAAATCTTGAGATTGTGAGGTGGAATAAAGAATAATCTCGGATGAAAAATCTTGCAATGCGCCGGTGAATTAGGCCAGCAAAAAATTCGGTACAAAATGGTGCGCGGAGACTGAAATAACCCGAACGCATTAGCAGCTCAGATGAAAGTGAGATCGTGACAAGAAATGGATAGAGAAAAAAAAGGAGGAAATACCAGAGAGAAAAGAGTGATGTGTGAAAAAAATGGATGACGAAGAACAGGAGGAAGAAGAAAACAAGGAAAGTAGTAAAACGCCACCCAAGCGGTTGATGTAACGCAAGCAAAATCGTTTTACGCACATGTTAATCGTAACGAAGCTAAATCTCGAGCATTTTCTTCTCAAGCTGTCGTTGCCATGGACCCAACGCATGTTCTATAATTAGACCATGTATTGTGTTACTCGCAAGGGGATTATTGCGCTCGTAAACCACTCATAAAGTTTTTTGGAACGTCGTCAACAAGCGCCGCAGGACATGACAAGATTGTAGCTGGTTTTTTTTTGTTTTACCTCAAAGATTATCTTTCTCTCTCGGTCTCTCGACGAGACGTTGTTGTTGAGTTAAATCGAGACTTGATTTACGTATCAATTTTCCATGTGGACTTTCTAGACGTGAGGTGAACGAGAAACGTGAGACAATTGAATGGAACAGCCAAAGATCAGCCACATTGACATTGTCTTTCACGCCGGAGTTTATTTCTTACCTAATACGATTCCCCTCTGATTTTTATCGGAATAATTCGAAGTTGATTGAATCTAGTCGGGTTGGTCGTCGAAAAATAGAGACTGGGAGGTTGCAAGGGCCTCGGGAGATTGGTTGCAGTATTCAGAGTGTCGCAATACACTGACTTTATTCTAGACTCAACCGTTATGTCATTGCAGAGCTGGCCGAGCGATAAACACAATGAGAAAAGAGAAAAGGAGCGAGAGAGAGAGATCGAAGAATATGAAGAAGCGGCGTTGTTGGGAGGCTGCGCGACTATGCTATACTCGCGCGGGTCACATCGGGACCACTGATAGATATTTCAAGCCATGAATACTTCATTACCAAGAGATAGAGGGAGAAGGAGACAAAAACGCACTCACAAAAGGGACTACAAGATGAAGAGACTCATAATAATTAAAAAAAAAAAAAGAAGGTTTCTATGGCGCTGGAGCAATGAGGATCCAAACGTCGTGATACTCTCTCAAGTGTTTCCTTCGCATGTTTCATACACGTTACATTCACTCACGCGCACACGAAGCTACAAAACATCCGAGCGATACGGGTTACAGCTGCGACTAACGATGCATCGATGACTCCTCGGAACTTGCTCTCCTCCTCGCGCCGATCGTTCTTTTTCACAACGACGCAGAGGACGTTTCTCCACCGCTCTCTCTCTCTCTCTCTCTCTTCTCTCTACGTCTCTCCAGCGTGCTTCTTTCTCTACATCTATTATCTATCTTCGGCAGAGCTCTCATTTCCAAGCGTAAGAGCAAACACCGAGCAATCTTTAGCCACATACCGTTTTCCTAGCAAGCTCATCGTAACATTAAGGCACTGAGATTCCTCACATGCCTCGAGCGACATTGCGCGCGATGTAAAACATGCCAGAGTATGCACAACACTCCGCTACGAAGCAAATCATTATTATCAGTTAAATTAATTAAACATTATCGCAACGAAGATCGGTATCGGCACTTGCCCGGTCAAACCGGCTGCTGCTGCTGCTGACTCATACGAGAAATTCCAATTATTTTATATATATATTTATATATTGAGTACCAAAGTATTCCAGCAACATTTGAACGGTGCGTCTGGTCGAGTTGCAGCTATTCGCAGCACCCAGATAGAGCCAAAGTGCGCATCGAAGGCGTGACTCGTACGTGATGCGCGAGATGCTACCGAGCCGGTTTTCTCCAGTAAAAATTCTCTCACCGGTACGAGGCCACTGCTGCAGTTCCTCTCTTATATTTATACTTTGCTCAGAAACCCTATTGCCAACTCTCCACCTCAACACAACCATAGAACGGGACTATTTTTTATTAAAATTAACATCAACTTAAAAACCAGCAGAACAATCACGATTTTTCTACTGAAAACAGTTTTTTTTAATTTTTTAAACATCGAAATTCCGTTGGGAATGTTCAACCAAACGTTGCTTTTTTTAAATCCTGAAAATTGGACAAATTTTGAAATAATCAAAAAATGTTTTGTGCTCAATAAAATATCGAGATTTTTCAACAAAATTTCATTTCTCATGGACGGACAGCTTTGAATAAATTTTAATATTTCTAGAAAACTCGTGACAATAAGGAAGCACCCGAGGAGTTTGATGGGTTCGGAGCTCTGACGATCCAATGACACGGAGATAAATAAGTGTTTTCTGTACAAGGTTCCTCCGTAACGCTGGAATTGCATTCATGGGAGAGCTTGGACGATAATTTCCGTCTTCGAGGGCTTTCGTTAACGAGCTTGAGGTCCCTATGCTTGATTTTCCAGCACACAAAGTACACCCAGTCATATATATTTATATGGCTATGTATTAAGAGAAAGGGAAGATTTAAGGAAAGGCATAGCGTGATGGGAGTTGGTGGGTACAATACGTGTGTTCGCGGGTAATAAAGTCGCTTGGACCGGAGGCGAAGTGGGTTTTGTCCCGTGCCAATAATGGCCGCACTTCATCAACGAGAGCTTCTCGCTCGCCTCCCCTTTCCTGTGGGACACTCTCGTTTCGTGTACAATCCTCCTGTTTCTATATATTATATATCTACGTGCTTCGGACGTCACGAGTTTCTCCCATCTTTTTCTTTCCCGCAATGAACATGGCGCACCTCGCGCCATCCCGCAGGAGGCCATCTGTTTCGTCATTACGAAGAGGCAGTAAACCACCTAGCTCTGTCATGTATCTCTCTTCCTAGTCTTCCGAGCCCATCCTTCTTTCTTCTTTCGCTTTCCCGACGAGGGCCTTCCATTCGTTCTCCGATGCGCACTCTTTCGCTCTTTCTTTTTTCGTTTTTATCTCGATCGCTCTTCTTTCTCGACGAAAGACAACGAGTGTAGAAAACTCGCTACGACGCTGCTCCATACCCCTCGCTGTCGTATCCCTTGGGTGATACATCGTGTTTCCTTATTTGTCGGACGTGCCGCAGGAAAATCGTCCAAGAAAATCGAGTGATTTGTCCGGCCTGAGGTGTTAACGACTGCGGACGGACGAACCGCTCCGGCGCCACACTCATTCCGATACTTTCTTCCTTATCTTCAACTTTCATTCCTGCCGAGACATTACGTCGAGTATCCTCGGACTAACGATGCACGCGCATGAAAAAATTGTCATTCTCGACTCGATTTCCATGATAAAACACAATATTCTGCGCAACACTCGCGACGCTAAATTACGTCGAGATGCAATTAAATATTAACACACCGATGGAAAAATGTATAACGAAGAAAAATTCTGGTTAACACGAGATTTATGCTCGTTCGGGATACGCATGTTGGGCGTTAAAATAATTAATGACCAACTGCAATTTCCTATTACATTTATTAATCGCGTTTTGACCTCAGCGACTACGAGTCCTAGGGTCAAATTGCCGAAGCAATAACATTAATCTAGGAAGCTCGTGTTCGGAAGCTCTTCGCGGTCGCGAACCACGCGGTCTGTATACCTTTGCTGGACCTTCCCGAAGAGTAATCCCTGGTGGTTAACGTCCCTAGACGTTTTTGGACACTGTAACGCGATGCATACGGACGATCTACAGGGTGTATCGAAAATACTCACCAAGCTCGACGCGATATCGATGTTTCTCAATTTTTCCAACAAGAAAGTGTCTGTCGACGTGAAAATCGATGAATACTTGGTCGGTGCGAATGCCGAGAATGCACAATCGCCCAGCAAAGTCTTCCGGAGCGGAGGGATGAGAAGGAATCTTCGCGCTTTTGATACGAAGCTTCAGGACTCCTTGTACATACGGGACGACAATGAAAAGGGGTCAGGCAGTTTGGAGGCTGTCGTGGCACTTGGGAAAGCTCTCCCTCGTCTTTACTGTCTTGGCAAAAGCAACGAGACATCGCGGAAGTCCGTCCCTCAGACAGAATGTGGTCGAGCCTCGAAAACGTATTGTTGGACCTTTCCTTCTCTCTGCTCCTCTCAAAGCTCTTCGCAGAGATCTCTTCCTCTCCTGTCCCGGACCCAACTCGTGGTCTCTGTAATTTTAATAAGCCGTATTACGCAGTTTCGCTCCTACATACGTTTACGGTTACGGCTTTCTATTCCCACCCTAGCATGTCCGTTAAACTCTGATAGAGGCAAAGCTATCCAAGTCAAGTACACGATTCAACTATCAATTAACAGAGTCGTAGGAACGTTGCTTATGAGATCGTGAGATGTTACGAGGTCTGAACATGGGAAAGCACAAATTTGACAAACCTGGATTTTTGTCTCTCCCCCAATTCACCAAACCTCTGAATTTTGTCGATTGAATCTACTGACGCACGGCGTTTTGACGTTGAAAGTTGACAACATGTCAAAAATATATTCTAAACGATTTTTTTTTTTATAGTGGAAAAGAAATTTCATTGAAAAACGTCGATATTTTGTTGTCCACGGTGAACTAAATATTAATGAGTAATTTTTGTAATTTTCGCGATATTTTTCGTTTTTAACGGAGCTGGCGGCAAAATCAACGATCGAAATGCCAAAAATATGCTTCCCGAAGAGATTTTGTACCTGCAATGACAACATTTTTAGAAATACTCGAAAAAAAAGTTTTCAAACGAAATTTCGTTTTTATATTCACATGAAGGAAAAATGCTCATATCATTCGATCATGTATTAAAAAAATGAAGGAAACGATCGGTAGGAAGGAGTGTACATAGCGTACATGCGAATCGTGTTCGTTAATGAAAGATATACGCATATTCGTGTATTTATTTACGTAGCAGTGAGCAACAGAGTGAAGTAAATTTGATGCTTATAGACAGGGCTAAGTCGACTCTGTTTCTCATTGGCCTATATAGATATCGTGTGTCGAGCTAAGAGTTGAAGAATAAGCCTCACTCCAATAGAGTTTAATTGCTCTGCCCCTTGGGTACATTTGTTACGTTATTTAATTGGAAAATTGGGGAGTGTCGTGAACAAATGCGATAGGCTGTTCAAGCTTTTAATGAATCCCTCTTATTCTTCTTCTCGTTCCCTCTGCCTGTTTCTGCTCCGCTCGTTTACGGTGCGTCCAAAACGCGTCACGGAGACGAGAAGGCGTCATGCTCGCCACTCTGCCCTAACTCCACCGGTTCGCGGGGATTAAGAGGGGCAATCTGCGGCTGCGTTTTTTTTTTCACGCAAACGAGCTGCCGCGCTCTCACGCACCATCGATCGTCATAATTTCGAGGGTACGTCGGGGATTACCGCTGAGAGGAAAAAAATACCAACCCACCGAAACAACAGCCACACCCCTCACCCCACGATCTCGCGTATTTTTTTAGCCCGCTAATCCTCCCGAATTATTCAACTCCGATTGCCGACATTAAACACACAAAAAATCTTGTACTCGCACCACAAGGTGAAAAAAATCCTGCGACTGATCGCGTTGGCTCGAGACTTTTCACTCATAAATCTTCTGCAGATCCAACAACCCTACGGTACAAATTTTAATGGCCAACTCGGAACAATTTTACACAGCACCGAATATCGCTTAATTACTCCTACAAAAAATATTCGTTATTGGAATGTCCTTCAGTGTTTTGACAAAAAGTGACTGCGACTTGAGTCCATTTTTCGTTAAATCCATTGACCTAGTTAATACAAATGGCTGGACCCAGAATTTTCTTCTGGAACAGATCGATATTTCCTTGGAGACGTTCGACCAAACGTTTTTTTCAATAATCCCAAGAATTTCGTCGTTGCAGCAATAAATATTCTCGAAAATCTCTTGGCAAAGCAAATTTCTGTCATTCCGATCGTGAATTTTGCTGACAGTTTCGTCGCAAACGAAACATTCTGCCAAAATGCCAGAAATAATTAACGAAATATCGACGTTTTTCAATAAAATTTGTAATAAAACGCCCGCAAAAAAAAAATAGTTCGTAATTATGTAAATTATTTTTTGCATACTTAAGGAAACTTTGAAATAGTGTTTTTTGTTTTCTTCAAAAAAACGCATGCGCTCTAATGAATCCACTCACTGACATTGGTATCCCACTACTTCAACTAGTGCTGCTGCTGTTCTCGTTAATTAGCCAAGTCGAAGTTCGCTGAGGTGGAAAAAAAGGCTCGAAAGTCCATCTAGCCGGTTGCGCACTGTGGGAGGCAAAATGCTGCGCGTTTGTAGGAACACAAACTATGTATATGTTGTTGAGCAAAAGCTTCAGACGCATCGAGCCATTCTTTTCGTATTCGCCCAAAAACATTGCCATGTTCCGTTCCCTTTAAGTCTATCCTTCTTCCTGTTTCGCTCTTTCTCTGCCTCGTATGCTTTTCCCTTGTGTGCGAGGAGAAAGTCTCTCAACATCGCGAGACAGAGCGACGTTGAATTTACGAAAGCATGAGAAAAGCTTTTCCAGGTCCTCTCTTTGCCTGCGTGTTCTCTCGCCCGCTCTCTCTTTCTCTCCAGTCTCGTCGAGTCACGTTTCATATCCTAACGTTCGCTCTCCGAGAGAGCAGCCCCAACATACAGCCAGAGTCCAAAATGAGAGAGAAACGAAAGAACGAGGTTTAAAGTTATTCCAAGTTTCGAGTGCGCACAGAAGCAGTTGATTTATCGGACTCATTACTACCACGGGGTTGAGTGTGGATGGGGCGGGCGAGAGCCAGAGCCTTCTCTCAGGCAAAACAGCTAACCAACCACCATCACCAATGTTCCTGTACACCCTCTGCCTCGTCGACATTCACCCTCAGCCCCCCCCCCCACTCCCCATCCCTCTGCGCTTCTTTCCTCGGTATGTTTTACAAGACGGCATTAATTGCTCGAATTAAATATGCACCTCTCCTCTCTACTCTGGCCCCTAATTTATTTCGCTTCTCACCAAAAGCTTTAAAGTCCTCAGCACTGTACTCTTGTTGCGAGAATTAAGTCTCGAAACGTAACGATATCGACGAGCGACGTCGTATCCATTAAGCAATGGTCCCTGCATCCATTTTTCAATGACGAATCGATGGGAAAGGTTTCCGAAAATAATATTTCTTGAGAAAAACATAAATCTGTCGGAATTTTTTTTTTTTTTTCTGCTTCTTCCGTTTCGGATCATCGTCGCAAATTTGGCCAGAGATTTCCATTCCCATCGGGGTATTTATCGGTTAGAATTTTCGCCTTAACACCTCAAGTTCCTGTGGGTACGGAGTAAAATCTCCATAACGTAATAAAATTGCTCCATACATTTAAATCTCTATTACTACACGGAGATGTATGGGACCTTAAACTATCCCCTCATTCCTTCGAACACCCCTACATTTTTACATCCTACCAGCCACTATTTCCCTTCCCGATTTGATCCTGTCTTTTTAGGCTGTAATTATGTTGCTAATATATTAATTGGAGGACCGCTCGTTGGCCTACAGCTTCTGATTTATGAGAGGAATGAAATTTGCATAATTATGCTTTAATTATTTTTATCTCACAGTGGTGTCCAGGGTGAAGAACTTAGGGCTGAGAAGACTCTTTCGCTGCTCAAAGCTCGTGATCGTAAAATTGCTTCGCTGGAGAGTGAAATAGAGATATTGAAAAATCGTGCTGACGGTGACCCAGGTCGTGTGTTGCCGGAAGTGTCCGTGGGAAATATGAGCCAGGGCAATAGTTCCAACAAGGAAACAACTTATCTGAGTATTGCACCGACGGAGGAAAAAGTTTCGTGGGGATTCAGTGACGACGTGAAATTTGAAAAAAGTCGCAGATTCATCGATGACATTACGAAGCTTTTTAGAGACAAAGACGATCTCTTAAAAAAATCAATCATGTCTTTCGAGTCGATGAAAAATAATGAAACAACGTCAACAGCGGATTTAAGTGCGGCTTTAATTTCACTCTCCAATTCTGAGACTGACATCTTGGGAAACGTTAATTCTGACTTGAAGCGAAATTCGAGTTTTACGAGCAGCGAATTTTGTCAAGACGAGAGTTCGGTCAATCTCGTGGTAACGGCTGCATTGGCATTTTCAAAGTTTGACGATGTTCAGCGCGAGGCTAACGATTTTGCCAAAGTTTCTCGTGAGAAAGCAGCGGCTAATGATAACGAGGATAAGAAGCGAGTAACGGAAAAGTCGTCGAAGAAAAATCTTGTTACCGCGGGGCTTTCGACGAGCCAGCCGGGAATTAAGACGCGACGCTTTCGGAAACATCGGAAACACGGATTCGGGAGAAAAGTCGAAAAGACGTTGGAAAACGTTGTCAGGAATCCGGGAAAGGCTCCAACTAGGTAAGTCACAAAAATCAACAAACCTACAACAATAAATTAGGACGACAAGCTGCCAGGATGAGGTCGCGATCCATATTTGTCGTGTACCGACTCAATTTCCATGCCTCTCGATCATCCATACAAAAATTTCTATACCCTAAATGATTTATGGCACCGCACAGCAAGTTTAGCGAGTCGTAGGTCATTATAATGTGCTTTGAGCTTTGCGAGCACGGTTCCCGAGTGTCGAGTAATAATCGCAGTGATGGATACGCAAATCAAATGAAAAGTGCTTACCCTACGAATAAGCGACTAAAAAAGAGGCAGAATGGAAAAAAATGAAAACAAAAGAAAAGAAAAAACTTCGAAGACTCGATTCGCGTGTAGAGTTGGTCGAAAACTTACGGCCACCTTAAGCGTCTCGGTCCATCTCGCATGAATGGCAGAAAATGATTACCCGAGTGAGCATCGAGCCAGAGTGAATATATACAGAGGCTCTCGGGTTCTCGACCACTGCACTCCTGACGGTTCTAAAAGGGCTGAAAGTGCAACGTGTCAGGATCGTCTTCGTACATGCACGTACGACCGATTTTTACATTTTTTTCATCCGCTCCTCCATATTTTTCCTTTCATTTATTTTTTTCCTGTAAACGACCAAGAGACTCTGGTAAACCACGCATCATCAATAAGATATTCTGAAAAAATGTGCTCCGCTGTATATGCGGGAGAACTAGATAGACACACGAGGATAAACATAACACACATGAGACAGACGTGAAAATACATGTAATTAGCTGGAAATTGATGTCCGAAGTGCTGCGGACCGAGAGAATCTCAGGCGCATTTTTAATCGGCTGTCGTATGCTAATTACCCCACTGCCAGTTCACAGCGACCCACGCTTGATAAATCGTCTTTGTACCCTCTCTCTGACCATCGCTACAGCCCCTCTTCTCGATCTTCTTCGACTCCCCCCCCCCCCCTCCCTCCTTTTACACTTTCACCCTTCAAGTTCTATCCGATTGATCGGATATGCGAACCATTCCCAGGTATTCATTTACTTCGTATTAATCAATGATCCGATATTGATTACGATCGTTCAAGGTGCGAGAGTTTCCGATTAAAGGATGTCGGAGTCGTTTTGTAACTGAGATCGAGAACCCGTCCTCGTGTACGACATCAGATATACGATTATTAATTCGAAGAAGCATCGTTACTTGCCTCGTGATATTGAAATATCGCTCGATAATTACCATTTTTATTCGTCTAAGAATTTTCAATTCATTCTTCATTTTTTTTTTTTTTCTTAGTTGGAGAAATCACAGTTTTCACACTATCCATCGGATCATATTTCTCATGGATTTTAACACGAAAAATTGGGCCAAAAACATCGACATTGACCAATTTTATTTGTCTAAGAATTTTCATTTTATTCTTCATTATTGTTTTTTTTTTTTCTTAATTGGGGAAATCACAGTTTTCGGACCATTCATTGGATCGTATTTCTCATGGAATTTAACACGAAAAATTGAACAAAAGTTATCGACATTTGTCTTTTTATTTGTCCAAGAATTTTCAATTCATTGGATTTTTTCAGTAGTTCTTATTCCTGATTTTAACACGATCAATATTGGCCCAGAATATGCAACATTGAGGCGACTATGAATGAGCTTAATGCGAGAGTTAACGTCGGTATATATGAGTTGCTTGATTAATTGGCTCCGAATGTAACGTAATCTGATGGGGAAATCGGGAGCTCAAATCTGCCTCCATATCGTAACATTCGTATATTTAAAAAAGCTTTGTTCAACATTATTCACGTCGCCGCGAGCAAAGATTCATTGGCTTTCATGCACCGATCCATACGGAGTTTCGATGCTGAGGGAATCAATTGAATGTCGAATAACTAGGCGCGGATTCATTGGCTGCTGCTCGTGGTCCTTTGTACACCCATCAAGCCAGAGAAAACAGACTACAAAAGGATAAGGAAGGAGGCGTGTCAAAGGGAAAGGGTAGACTCGTAAAATTTGCCAGCTCGAATGTGTAACACGATCATCGCGATGGTATTAACGTTCTTATTATTTAGACAGACTTCCAATCGACGTTACCATTGATGAAATAAATCATCTCCCAAAATCCAACTTCCATCGACTAACTAATTATTATGTTAAATGTCCGAAAACGACTGCTCGTCGATTTTACGGATCGTGGTCTAATTAAGGGCTCATTTAGGCAACACAGTGGAATTCAACGACAGATGCTGCTGCTGCTTCCACCGAAATTGTGCATTCGATGATGTGCGATAGAAATTACAATGAAAACTGGGACGCATTTTTCAAAATTGTCTCCGAGCCGATTTTTTTCATCCCGATGATTGGATCGTATAAATTTTTAATCAGATCGTCTATTACGTTTTTTTTAAAAGGCGAAAACAAAAGAAAAATTATGATCAGCTTTCTCGTGGCTATCGATTCTTGTTGCGAAATCAAACGGTAAGGTAATTTTATTTCTCATACATTATTCCATTGCTGAGGAGAACTCACGAGCCAGAAATCACAATTTCCTATCTGCGAGCTGATTGGATGAATATTCACTGGCAAAAGCAGCGGCTCCTTACCTATTGATGAATTTATCGTCTCGAATTGACTATGACATTGGACTAGAGTTCGCACGACACGCAAACTCGACACCAAGAAAATGTATGACTGGTTTATGGGCCTTTGGTTATTTCTCTCGGAACTTACGAGAAGCGCGAGTGACAATTCTAACGGGATTTCTCTCGGACTTTCTTACTGCGAGAAGTGTCCTTTGGCCAGTTGGACGAAATCTGCCAGCACGTCCGGCATTCCTTTGGTATGTTGAAAAAGGACGAGAGCGCAACGAGCATCGCATCGGTGTATCTTCTTGATTGCTCTACGGCGCTCGGCAGTCAGTCGCCTTGAGAAATCTTTGCTCCAAACGTCCGATATTGCGTCCATCTAACAACGAAGGCCAGAAGACTTGGATGGTACAGTCCACGTCAAACGAGTCTTTGGATCGCGAAAGCTATTTCCCTTACAAAAAAACGTTCGATTAATTCTGGGCTATAAAAAAATCCTAATATGCACGTGGTCGAGACTGTGGAAACGTTTAGAAATGACGTGGCGGACCTTCAAGAATAAAAAACTTGGTCAACTTCCGCGATAATTTGGCAGAAATATTCACCAAATTGATGAAAAAAAAAAAAAAAAAAAAAAAAAAAAACTTTCAGGCCGTTCCAATCACCTGCGATTCCCAATGCTCAACACGCAACGATCATGCGAAATGAAAATGAAATTTATTTTCATGAAACTTGATGGACCCGACTGTACCAGATGATTTTTTGTTTTTTCAATCGACAACTCCCCTCGGCGAGCATAGTAGAAAGAGGATTGGTGACGGCACAACCGTGAAGAAGAGAGACCAATTAAGACGGTGAGCCCGCGAGGTGTAACAGCTCTTAACGTCAGAGAGAAGCATCGACGCGCTGACGCTCATTCCTTCAACGCAAAGAAGTATCGCGTGCATATACTTATATAGACACACGGTGAAGCGGTTGATCGAGAGAAATAAATTTCATTCTGAGTACCTGGCGCAACTAATGTGCTAGAGAATGCGAGACACTTTCAAGAACTCGGGAGACGTTCTTTCAAGATTCAATCTAATTAGAACAATGATCAACTCTCGCCTGTCCCGAGTTCGATTGTCCGATGAAAAAAGAATCTTTATTCATTCCAACGTCCACTTCATTTTGTTTACGAAACAAATCTTCATAAAAGCCAAAATC